>JAOVVF010000033.1:7933602-7946701 GCA_028565595.1 Duopalatinus emarginatus | reverse complement strand
CTCCTAACACTACATTGGCCTACCTGTAATACCAATAACCTTGTAAGTCGCTCTGGATAAGAACGTCTGCCAAATGCCGTAAATGTAAATCCAGGCCTCTATTAGTTAATATATTCGATTTCCATTGATAATTTTTGTGTGATTTTGTTGTCAGCACATTCAACTTTGTTCCCTTTATTTTTTTGAGCAGTGTATATTCAGAGAAACACAATTTTTGTACATTGCCATCCAATCCTCCCTGTAACCCAAGAAAACTCATCACTCTTTCATGGTTTGGGTTATTTGTGGTTATTTTAATGGGTCAGGTCAGCAACATTATGTGGCAATAAAATAAAGTCACCTGAGTACCTGAATGAAGTCAATTCAAGATGGAAATAAATATTGTGAAGTGGCGTAAGGTTATTGTAACACTACGTCAAATGCACATCCTTAACAAAGCTACAGTCCAACAAAATTTTCAACAGAATCCATTTCTCTATTTTTGTCTTGAACACTGTATGCTATAGTACAGCTATGTGAAAAACAAAGCCCAACAAAGCTCTTTTATTGTTATGGTTCTATGTATCAGGTGGGGATGTAACGATGCACTCTGCTCACGATTCGATTCTGGATTCACAATTCGATTCTGGATTTTCTCACGATATTTATGACAAAAAACGTACACATTTCCTTTTTATTTTTTTAAGTGCATAAGCCTTGTGAAAATGCACTATTGTAAAAATATATTTAAAGAACAATTTTTGAATCCCCTGGAATAAAAATTTTAAATATATATGTTAAATTGTAAAAACAAGTCCACAAGCCCCCTCTTTTAAAACATACTATAAACAGTGGTTAAATATTTAGTTCTCAAAATGTGTAATTGTAACAGCTTCACCAGATCTTAAATAAACAAGCACTATTAAAATGTAAATCTTTTAAATCTATTAAATCTATCGTTTAATCTATTGAAATCTGTTACATTTATATCAAAGTAAACAAACAGGTTTACTAAGTTTACTTTGAAAAAATCGAAAAGTCCACAAACTTCAGACAGAAGCTAAGATGCGATCCCGAAGCAGACTGTTGCAGTGGGGGAGGGTGGTGTACGATTGATTGCACCCGCTGGTGTTCAAGAACACAGCTGCATTTGATGGTAAATCACACGGATATCATCTGTCTCAACAATGCACATCGACACAATTTTGTATCGCGATGCTTTGTGGCACAATGCTTCGTTACACCCCTAGTATCAGGAGGACGTAATAAAAATTAATCTATTCTTTTACAGATCTTAAAATTAGGTAAATACAACCTCATATGAACAACACCACACAACAAATTACACTCTGTGATTAGTTATCTAACAAAAACTAAGCTAGTTAAGTATTCCCTTACTGCTTCCATAGGAACTGAGAGGAATTAAAATAGCCAACGCTGCTCATAAATCTGGGAAGGGTTATAAGGCCATTTCCAAACAATTTGAAGTTGTTCTACAGTGAGAAAGATTATATACAAGTGGGAAACCCGTCTGCGGAGAAGGGGCTGCCCACCGCTCTAGGCATGTGTGCTCACTGCCCCCTAGTGTTCAGTGTGTATGTGTGTGTTTCACTGCACGGATTGGTGGAAAGATTTTTTTAAAATCCATATTGTGGTAATAGCTATATTCCGACGTGTTTATGTAATGACATGGGCCTACTGCATTTATTCCAGTGACGTGCAGTCAGGTAAAGCACTTAAAATTTGCTGTGGTTTATTTATTAATTAAGAGAAGGACATTCTGACTTCAATTCATGATAAGAAGGCTATTTGTCCTATTAGGTCATTTTACTTCAATGTCCTTTCAAACCGAACCTGTAAGAAAACAGCTTTGGGTTCCCCCAGTCTATAAATTAGTTTTCTCTGTGATTTTAACGTTTCTATGGTGACAGAGTCTGGTTCCAAAGCCGTCCTACTAACCAACAGCTCTGTTAATAGTTTTCCAATGAATGTTTAAAACTGTTACTCTTACAAACGTAAAACTTTAACTTTAATTTAATGTCTTCTTTATAGGTTTTGCATAGTTTTTGTCATTCTTTTGTATTGGGTACTGAAAGGCTCATTTCTGTCAGTATCCGAGCTTCAAGTACTTCGAATTAATAGGTCTAAATATTCAAAATTGACCAGCGAATGTTCAGATACATGTTTTGTCCATCATTGAATAAAACAGCCACATCTGCACTGAATGAGTTGCATTTTGTTGTAACTTAAAGGTTACAACATTTATTAAAGCTACTGTACATACTGTGTGCTCTGTGTTGTTTTGTTTAATACGTTTTGCATTAACCTTTACAGAATTTTTTTTTTTAGTAAAACACTGAACTTACAAAAAAATTAAGGGCATGCATTGCAAATATCACCTCCAGGGACACAGAGACATGTTACTGTAAAAAATGTCAACAACAAAAAAAAACCCTGGGCATAGTATCATGTTGAGGCTAGAGGTTGGTTATCTACAACCATGTTTCCAAAAACACAGGAATGCTGAGCGAAAGGTAAATAGAATGCAATAATGTGCAAATCATTTAAACGCTATATTTTTGTACAGCTAAACAGGCTAAACTCGATGCTAGCAGAGCTAAAAGCAAGGACATACTTAGAGACATTATTAAAGGAGTCGGCACTTACGCAAAAAAACTGAAACAAATGGATATATACTGTATATAAGGTGATGACTGGGCAGGTAGTGCGTGATTGACAGGATGTGGACATGATGGTTGGTGTGGTACAGTGGTAATATCATTGGTTTCCTTGTGAGAGACCTGGGTTCGACTCCTGGTCTGGGCAGCCAGTCTGTACTACACCAATAAGGGTCCTCGGACAAGACTCCTAACACTACATTGGCCTACCTGTAATACCAATAACCTTGTAAGTCGCTCCAGACAAAAGTGTCTGCCAAACGGCATCGATGTACATGTGGCAATGATGTCACGCGGAGGTGGATTGTGTAGCTGGAAGTGTAGTTTGGAACATTGGAGGTACGAGATGCTCCTAACAGTTTTATTCAACATAATGACAACATATAAATTATTGAAACTGAGATATTGTTTTTTTATTTTATACGCCCATTTTAAATTTAATACCAGCAACATGTTGAGAAAGAAAGAAAGAAAGTCGGGACAGTGGCATATTTACAACTGTGTTGCATCAGCTCTTCTTCTGTGTAAGAATTTGGGACCTGAGGAGACTAGTTGCTGTAGTTTTGAAAGTTTTCTCGTGTTTAGAATTTTAACTTCTCAGCCATTTGGTGTTTCCACTGTTATTTTTTGTTTCGTAATGCGCCAAAGGTTTTCAGGTTTTCAGTTTTCAAAGGTTTTGATGAAATAAGCAAGATCCGAGAAAAGGCATTGTCTGGACAAATAAACTGCTGTACACACTGTATATCGCTGAAATGACAATGAGACCACTTGACTTGACTAGGGCTAGTAGCTGCATATATGTTCTGCATAAGTTCTTTTACCAGGGCCTGTTTGCACACTGCTCTGTCAAGTGAGATCAATTACGGGGTTGGTGACATCCTAATAACTGGGTACAAACCTCTGATGGTAGCTCGCCATCTCCGGGAACTGTCTTATTTCCTGTTTGGGTCTGGGTCTTGGGCCTCAATTACTGCTGCCTTAGCAGTTTGGGGACACCTGTCCATGGCCCAAGTGTAAGCCCACCCAATTGCCCACCCAATTGCACACTTATTTTGTGTTGACTTGTGAGCCCCATTCACCTCAGCGCTCATCTGTGTGCCATGGTCAATCATTACTGTAAATGATGTTACTCTGACACCTGTGGTTAGTAGAGAAACGAAGGAGGCTTTTTATTTTTATCGCCAAGTATCTACTTTTCAGCTTTAATTAATGGCACACAATTGGTCCGAGGTGAACTGGCCTAAGGGTCATGGGTGTCCATTGTCGTCGATGTAGGTTAGCCCGTCTGGTACAGTTCCACAAAAACAGCTGAAAGACTTAATGCTGGCTATGATAAGATGGTGTCAGAGCATAGTGCATTATCACCTACCTTAACCTTTGTTGCTGACCATGTAATTCCCTATCGCTGTAATAGTTTTCCTAATGACAGTGGCCACTATCAGCAGAATAATGCCCCCTGCCACACTATAAATATTGTGCTCAAACTGATGACGAGGCCCCTCTTTACAAGTAGCCAGTATAAATTAGGGAAGATATGCCTGATAATTTTTTTAAATTCTTGTAAGAAATACAACAACAATACAGTGTAATAATCTATGTTATAGACAGATTGTAGTATAGAACGGTCTGTTGATTGTTTTTTAATTGATTCATTTTTCTTTTTTTTTTACTCTGTAGGTAATATATTCTCTTAACACCAAGAATGAGGAGCAGGAAGCAACTTTGCAAATGCTACTACATGTTGCCACAGACACAGCAGACAGCGCTCAATCGGCCACAAGTCAGTATGAGGAGGGAGAGGAATCCACATCCTCCCTTAGGACACGTCTGTTAGAGCTCCAGGCCGCAGTAGAAGAGGTTAAAAACATGTTTGTATACATATCTGCAAACTCACAAGTTAAATTAATATAGATGTAGTATTTCTTATTTAAGTGGTATGTGTTGTGCAGGTAGAGGAGCGGGAACAGAGGGCCGAGGCAGAGCATGCGGAGCGTATGGCTGTGCTGAACCAGGAGGCCGCGGATCTTCGCCAAAAGAACCATAGTCTAGAGATGGACCGAGGCAAGCAGTGCAGACTGCTGCAGCAAATTCAGGAGGAAAAAAAAAGCCTAGAAGAAGAATGCCAGCATTTACGCCAAATAAGGGACGAGAGCAGAAAGAGAGAGGAGGATGCTAATAGAAGAGAAGAAGAAGAGAGGAAGAAAGAAGTTGAAGAGCAGAGGAGAGATTTAGAAGAAAGAAGGAAAGTGGAGGAAGAATGGGAGAAACGTTTGCTCACACTGACGAGTGCCCTCAAAACACTAGAGGAGGAAAAGGAAAGATTAGAAGAAGAGTGGGGGATGGAGAAGAAGGAGTGGAAAAACAGGATGGAAGTTATGGAAAAGGAAAGAAGGGAAGAGCAGGAAGCAGCGAGGAAAACTTTACAGCAAAGCCTCAGCGAACACATAAACCAGTGGCAACAGAGAGAGCAGGAGAACTGTAAACTCCAGAATTCACTGCTGCTACAGAAACTGACAAAAGTAGAGGCAGAGCTGGAAATACGAGAAGAGAGACTGATTGAGTGCAACAGACACAGTAGTAAATTTCAAGCAAGAATTGAGGTACACACACACTGCTTCAAGCATTAACTTATATAATTCATTTTATTATGAATAAAAATCTTGATGGCTTATTATAGTGTGAAACGAATAAAACAATTGACACTGACCGACATGTGATGAGCATAAAAGACATATTTATAGTTGTATACCGCCAACTTTGTGGAAACAGTGTAGAGGAGGCTGACATGTAGGTATGATGTTCAGGTCTTTTGCTGTGAATAACAACATTTTATTAAACTTTTCAATACAGAGTGAGTCAAATGTCTCAGAAACGAAAAGGAAAATGTAGTATTTGAATACCCCAGCAAGTAAAAGGTTAAAAATATCAATAAATATCTTTTAGGCTATGTTTGGAACATGGCTGCCATTTTGAAAACCACCATATTGGATCAAGGACAAGTTTTTTCACTGGGAAGGTGGTCATGTATCATATCAAAGATAACCATCAGAAATCGATTGCCGTAATCAGATTTGCAATATCTTGTGTAGTTCAAAAGTTATCAGCACAGAATATGTCGTCCCTGGTGCTAAACATAGAACTAGAAGCACTGGAGCCAATCGTTATAAGCCTGCATGAGAATCTCTGGAAAAAATGCTGTGTGGTGCAGATTTTCTCATCGTACGTGATTTGTTTAAGCCGAACCCGGAGCTAAAAGTTGACTGGTGCGAGGTTGGGTGATCTGGGCAGCCATTCGACAGGACCACAACAGCCAATCCTATGACCAGGGAATTGAATATCCAGTGACAAACGCCTGTAGTGCAGTGGAGCCCCATCCTGTTGGGAATAACAAGGAAAACTGTGGTTTTCACTCAGAATGGATGGAAGCACTTTCCTGTAGCACTGCCAGGTAGCGCTGAGCATTTAAGGTCTGGTCGATAAAAATGGGTCTGATTACACAGGTGCCTATTATTCCATACCACACCGTAATCTTTGTTTCACCTAAGACTGTAGTGTCTGCTATCCAGTGAGGGTTTTCATCACTCCAGGGCCTCACGCTCTGGCAGTTGACTTCACCACTAACATAAAAAATTGGCCTCATCACTGAACAGAATGCCCTGTGCGATGTTGATGTTTCTCGTTGATGTTGGTCTAACACCCAGGTGCGGAACTCGACAGTCTATCAGGGTCATGTTTTGATAGTTTCTGCTGCCGCTGGACCTTGAATGGGTGCCACTTATTGGAATGAAGAATCTGTACATAGGAAGACTGGCTGACACCACATTCTGCCGCGACATCCTCGCATACTGTGTCGTGGACTTTTCACAAAGCCTGCCAAAACCATTGTTGAGGTTTCCTTGTTGATAGCTGTCTTCGGACTACTACTACGTGGCTTGTCCACAGTCCTGGTTTCTCGGAATTTGGCTACGAAGGATGCACCAGTGTTGGGTGAAATTGGTGGTCTTTCTTGGTGTCGGTTTTTAAAGTCACATCAGAATCACCTTAGTTCTCTCTTCTTTCATAAATTTATCTTCAGTTACCTGTAATAAACAACAAAAAAACCAGCAATTGATTTCAGAGACAATTCTGGTCCAAAAAACTTGCCCTTGATTGAGTATGGTGGCTGTCAAGATGGTGGCCATGTTCTGGACATAGCCTAAAATACAGGCCTGCCTTACCCATTAGTTTCTGTGGGAATTCAGCTATGTCATTTTCCCTTTCATTACTAAAATAAATTTGAGTGTCCTGAGACTTTTGACTCACCTTGTAATTGTATAACACACACGCACACACACACACACACACACACACACACACATATATATATATATAATTACAAAATAATTACAAAAGTGCAGAACTCTTCTGTAATCTTATATCTAATAACTCAATTAATTAAAAATTAATTTAGTTAAAAAAAAAATCCAGAACCCTGCTACTACTGGACATTCCTCTAAAAAAGTGATGAAAGATTGATTTTATCAGTACTACGTTTCATCTGAAAGACATGAATAAGCATTATATATATATATATATATATATATATATATATAATATAATTTTGTGTATAATTTCATAATGTTTTAACTGATGGTCTGCATTTTTTGAAATTCTTGAAATTCTGAAATTTATTTCTGTCAGCATCTCAGTCGCAGTGACCTTGATAAGAAAGTCCAAACAGCAACAGTCTGTATTAAGTACCAAGTGCTAAGTACATTGTCTTCAGCTTTTAAGATTATATCCAGAATGGAGGTGTAATTGTTTTTTCCTCTTCATTTGGGTTACAGCTGTTTATCACATTTCCATTTGGGTTTTTGGAGCTCCCACAGCGTTTCAGTGACTCATGCACAGACTTCTCTATATGAATGATGCATATGCTGCTGCATAATTTTTTTATAAGTAATGGCTGGATGTGAAATTTGCAACATCTGAGGGCTGCCCTGAGATCTCTGAGACAGGTCAGACCCAGAGATGTGTGCAATTGGGTGGTATTTGAGTTTAAGTCACGTGTAGGTACAGATGTGGGCTAGACAGCTCCTCAGCTTGAGCCAGTCTGTGGAGCGCTGTAGGTATTGGATATGGATTAGCATCTGCTGTAAATGTAGAGATGTGTAGTGTATGTCACCATATTAAAAAAATAGACTCCCACTGACTAATTCTTGACTAAAAGATAATGAAACA
This sequence comes from Duopalatinus emarginatus, assembly GCA_028565595.1. NCBI lineage: Eukaryota > Metazoa > Chordata > Actinopteri > Siluriformes > Pimelodidae > Duopalatinus > Duopalatinus emarginatus. The sequence continues at coordinate 7,938,824 of JAOVVF010000033.1, read as the reverse complement.
AAAAAAAAACCAACACAACCAGTACAATGTGGCTGACTACCGAATTGTCCAGTGAGGTCTAATAAGGTGTAATACAGCTTTGGGCTTATACACTGAGAAATAATAAAATGAAATGCAGCAAATCAGCACAATGAGGCTGTGTGCAGTTTGGGTCTAGTTTACAGAGAGAAGCTGATGAACCTGATGACTGCAGTTAAGTGAAAGCTGATTAATAGGGAATTTGCTGTAACTTTTTGTGGTGTTTGTGTTTGTCTTTCTATGCTTAAATTCATATATACTGATCTACAGACAATTTTATTTGCAATGTTGTTTGGATCTTGTTTTTGTAACTTTTTGATACACATGCTGTACTGAGGCTTAATACATCCACAATGGACCTTTTTGGAATACAGAAGAAAGTGGGTTAAAAGTTTTCAAATGGTCCGCATGTTAGAATTATAGATCAGGAGCCTTTAGCCATATATAATAACCTGTAGTCTTTAAATGAATAAGTCAAAATACCAGACAAGAAGTTAAAAGATATACATATTATGTAATCGCAAAGTTATTCAAGTTGGAGAAGTAAATCAGATGTTACCACTTCAGAATAGTCCAGTGTTTTCCTCTTAGCCATTCTTGGGTGTTTTATTGGGACGTTTTATTGGGACGTTCTGTGTTATTTAACACACTTGTCTATAATTTTCTTTCTAATTATATTCAGGGGTACCATCATTTCTGCCCAGGCCTGTTTCAGGAGTTTATTTGTTTAAATAATTCTTTTGAAGCATGGTTGAAAAGCAATATCTGACTTTCATTTGTTCATTTTCATAGAATTTTTATTAATTATTACTTTTGTCAGATTTAAGTTATTTCTGTTACCTTTGTGGGTTTTTCTTTCATTAACCAACAATTTTGTCCATGTGTGTATAATATGATCATGATATGACTTTTAATGATTGAGTGCTTTAGCACACTTTAAGGTCGACCTGGATAAAAAGTTGCACAATTTATCAGGGTCTCAATATATACACATGATTAGAATTTTGAGATGATCACACCAACTACTACTGAGTTATAGGGATGCAAGTAAAAAAAATGCCAAAACCACAATAATTCATTGATAGTGCGAGACCATATTTATACTGTTGTTTATACTAGTTTGGTTCTCCTGGTCCAGACCAAATAGTTAAATGAGTCTTTGTTCCAAAGACAAAATATTTTAGAGTTACAAGGCAAAATGTAGTTTGCTAAGGTACAGTGCCCCCAATGGATAGTGTCATATTTGTGCCTGGGTAGATGCACACAATGTACATCTACCCTCCAAATTTAATGTCTGTATGATCTTTTTTCAGTATAAACACAACACATACCATGTCATCTGTCAAACATTGTGAAGGAAGTGTTATGGCATGTGCATGTATGCTATTCCGATGCAACTTGTTCCACGGTGTTCATAGGTGATATGACTGCAGATTTGAAAGAATTTGCATTGTTAGTGTATTGAGCTTATGGCTGGGCGGTATATCGATATTAAAATATATCGCGATATGATTTTTATTGTCCATATCGCCCAACCCTAGTTGAGCTATACTTTCTTGCTCAGGTTCTGTCAAATGCTTCTAAATTCATAGGATGGTGCTGCACAAGACAAATTACCCAAGACATACCATGCAGGCAACCCAAGAGCTTCTCAGCGCAAAGAAACAGAACGTCCAACAAATAAACAGTACTTAAAGGTGGCTGCACTAAAGGCCTAGTAAAATATCTCAGGGGAAGAAGTTTATCATATTACTTTGTCTAATTACTTTTGAGACTGTAAAAATGGGATAATCCTAGGAGTTTTTTTTCTCTCTTATTGCTTCAGGATCTAGAGGAGCAGCTGGAAAATTGCCATCATCGTGTTGCAGAGGCAGAAAAAATAACTAGGAAAGCTGAGGAGGAGCTAGCTGTGGCTAAAGAACGATTATTACTGCAAGAAAATGAACTGCAAAACAAATCAGGTAAACAGTAAAAATTCAGCTACATCTACAGTTCTAGTGAACTGACTACTACAAACACTTTTTTTTGCATTTTGGCCGATGCAAACACACACCAGAATACTCTTTTTGTACCTGGGCTAGTGCTTGTAACATAAATGAGGATTTTTTTAAAATACCAAATCAAGAGAAAACACGTGCGAGTGCATGCTGAGATGTTGTGAAGCGACACTACTTTCGGGTAGCATGTCACATAGTCCACTATGACAAGTGCAAAGCGATGCATTGTTCTGTCTAGTCTAATGGCCCAACGAGGTCCCTACCAAATCTTTTGCTTTAATGGATTAATGGCAGTGGGCACAAAAGCCTGGCCAATAACAGTGAACTATTAAAAGTTTTGACATTCCCTAGACATTCCCTATATAAGCCAACATCAATTAAATTTCCTGGTGGCTCTTAGGAACCAACAAGTGGGTCATTTTCTTTTTTGGTATGAGTGAAAGAAATGAGATGAAAGTGAACTATTTTGCCTTACTGTGTTTGCACACAGAAAGAATGTGACCTCTGTATTTAACCCATCCGTGCAGTGAAACACACACACACACCAGTGAACACTAGGGGGCAGTGGACACACTTGCCCGGAATGGGGGGCAGCCCCAAACCACGGTGCCGGAGCAGTTAGGGGAGTTAGGTGCCATGCTCTAGAGCACCTCAGTCGTGTCTTGCCCTGGGTGGGGATCGAACCCGCGACCTTCCGGTCACGAGTTATTACTAAGCGTTTATTTCCATTTTCCTTTACTTCTGTTTCTGTATCCTGCCGTTGACGATTTTTGCCTTGCCTGTGACATTGTGTTCTCTGTGTATCAACCCTGGACTGTCTTTTGAGAATTCCTATAGTCCAATGTGGGAGAGACCGGGGTGATAGGCGTGACACTAGGCATCTAGGACTCTTGGACTTACCTCATCTGAACCAGTAAAATCCTAACTGTCTATCAGTATAATATGGTTCAAATTTTGGAGGAAGACTTTGCATTTATTTTTTATTTAATTATTTGTAGCCGACATTACATATCAACATCGCTTGCTTTTTCGAATTTAACAGTACAATAATGCTATAATGTTAACAATTTTGTAGTCATTAATGATACACTAGGTGACGCAGGATACTCACACCAAAGAGAAAATAGTCGAATTTAACAGTTCAAAAGCAATAGCTAGTAGCTAATTATTTATTTATTAAAATAAAGATGCAATAGGATAGCTGTATATAGTATATATTAGTGTTAGATGATTTTATTAGGGTTGAAACAATTATTTGAGTAACTCAAATAATTCGATTACAAAAAATTTAAATCTATGTTAAATGTGTCTGCTCCGGTATCATTGTTTTACACAGACTTTTATAATTGGCACGCATCTCAAAGAGTTAAAGCGGCATGGTTTATTTTGCCCTCTATGGCAATGGAAGAAATGAAGATACTGGTGTGTTTAAAAGGCCGAAAAAGTGTGGGACCATTTCACGCTTCATAAGCCGGATAATGCAGCGCCGTGTATACACTGTAAAACGGACCTGGCCTACCGTTATAGTACTTCATCAATGCTGCAGCACCTGAACTGAAAGCATCCTCATGTGAACATCCTCTCTTCAAAAAGAGTGTCCACTGCCATGGTGGAGAGCAAATGCAGCAAGATACTTAAACCTTTCTGAGTATTCCAGCTACCTCAAGGCCCACAGAGCTTTTGTTCTCTGCTGCTGGGAACATTGCCAGGGTGAGCCTTACATCTGTTAATATCAATATCCTGACCTTTTGGCATTGTATCCAGCGTAACATTACCCAATTCACCCCACCTTCACTTTCCAAACCAGCTCCCTGCACTTCAAGAATATAGAGCTACTGGTCACGGATGCATCACAGCACCCTCTGGTCCTTGGACTTCTGTGGAAGGAACAGCTTGACACTTACATTTCCTGGGAGTCCCATGAAATCCTAAAAAGCTTGGTCCGGAAAATGCATAAAGAACTACCTATATCTGCCCTGCCCCGTGTCAGGTCTACATCTATTGAGGGACCAGAAACTCAGGTTCAGCTCCTGGTGTATCACAATCTTCTGGAGGTCTTCAGCTAATACAAGGCTGTTGGTCTTCCCCCATATTGTACACCGTAGATCTGCTCCCAGGCAGTACAGTACCACATGAACACATGTATGGAGTATATTCATGAAGCCCTCCAGCAAGCTACATTTGACCATCCACCTTCCCCAAATCAGCAGTGTTTTTCTTTGTGGAAAAGCTAGAAGGAGGGCTCAGACCCTGCATCAACTACAGGCGGCTCAACCAGGTGACCAAGAAATACCCATACTCACTACCACTCATGCCCTCAGCCCTCAACAGCTTCACTAAACTGGATCTCCGTAGTGCGTATAACCTGGTCAGGGGAGAGAAAGGAGATGAAAGGAAGATGGCATGCTGCAGCATGGTTGGTCACTAAAAGTACCAGGTGATGCCATAAGGTCTATCCACTGCCCCCAGTGTCTTCCAGTGTCTCATTAATGGTGTGCTTCGAGAGATGCTGGCGAAATATATCATCTCGTACATTGACTCACGAAAGTGACTGTAGGCACTGTATGGGCCAAGCCAAAGACAGCCTGGGATTTGAAGAAATGTCTATAGTTTTTATACAGTTTCTTTCTGAGAACCTACTGTTCCACAACCTTGAGGGTTGAGAATTTATTAAGACACTCCTCTACAGAACTCACTCATTCTGATGTGTACTACCAACCTCCATGCTACCCAAGGGATCCTAACCCCACAGAGAACTCCACTGTTGATCATTGGCTCCATAGGAGTGAGCAGGTATGGGATACCGTAGGCTGCCTCCAGGAAACAGAGTGTGGGTGTCAACAAAGAATGTTTTTTTAAAGAGCACATGATGTTTCCTATGAGCTTGAACTACCTGCACACTTGTGCATTGCACCAGTCTTTCATGTTTAGCAGTCGAAAGCATATGTTTCAGGTCCCCTCACCTCTAACACAATCCCTACAAGCCCCCCAGAGCCACTGGAGATAGAGGGACAGCCAGCCTATATGGTCCAGCGGTTAGTGGATTCCAGGCACAGAGGCGGTCAACTGCAAAATCTTGTTGATTGGGAAGGCTATGGCCCAGAGGAGCACAGCTGGGCTTTCCTCAGATCACATTTACATTTACATTTACGGCATTTGGCAGACGCTCTTATCCAGAGCGACTTACAAGGTTATTGGTATTACAGG
>JAOVVF010000033.1:7826827-7839741 GCA_028565595.1 Duopalatinus emarginatus | reverse complement strand
TCATTCATTTCATGACTCATGAGCCTGCTTACAGGAAGAGGAGCCAGCAACTCAACAGCGCCCCCCTCGTGCCCTCAAATAAAACTGTGGTCAGAAAGTGAATTGCAGGCCATTGGGAGTCGTTGGGACTGAAATTCCCAGTGGCTGGCATAGAAGGGTACAGATGGGGAAAAATGGTGCGGGCCAAAATAATGGAGCCTGGGCCAAACTTGGCCCGTGGGCCTCAAATTGGGCACCCCTGCACTAAACCTTCCCAAAATCAGAGATTGTAATAATGACTAAACATGAAACAAAAAAAACAGACCATCCATTCCCACATCCTGAAATAAGTCCATACCTACCAGAAACAGTTGAGGTCTAGAGCATTACCCCAAAATGTAGAATCTCCCCAAACACAACTTTGACATAAGGCTCTCACGGATCCCAGGCTATTGTGGCATCGTTGGCAATGAAAAGGCAGCTAGCTAAATATTAGCAGTTTTGGTGCAGATCTACTGATAATACGGTGTTTGAATTCTTCCAGTGCCCACGAGAACGATCGGCTTTCATCAGTGGCAGCTGAGTTGCACTTCAGATCGCTTAGTCGTCACTCAAGCCCCACAGAAGACCGAGAAGGTGAGATCTCAAAAACAGATACCTAAAAACAATCCTCTTATATTCAGACAATTTAATTGATTAGGGTTTGGACAGTTCATCAGATTTGGATAGCATTTGATCTTAACACCACACAAACAGCAAGTGGGGCACAATTCCAGTGTACATTGTCTAATAAGGTCCAAAATTCACATGTATGTCCAGTGATACATGAGCATTCCAGCAGGGGTTTGCAGTGCGAAACATGATGTAATTCAGTCATGTGTCATACGACAGGTTTAATGTTAATATTGAACAATTAGCACAAATTATTATTTTTGTTTATTCTGAGTGCGATAAATGGAAGGTTGTAAAAAATTGAATAAATATGATAAATTGTATCAGATATGTTTCTCTTTTAATTAAAGAGCATTTAGGGCAGAACAACAAACTTAGCTTTTAAAACTAAGCATTTAAAACTCAATCAATAAGTGCCTCTAAACAGCATGGCACATCTTAACTTGGTGACATTTTCCCCACTCTTGCTTTTAAAATCATAATTGGCTGTCAAACCTTGGGGACATCTCTGTCTGTCTAAAGCCTCTGACTCTGGGGTCTGGCTCAGCCGTTCAAAAACATTCATCTACTTTTAGTTAAGTCATTCCTTTGTTGGCTCCCACACACTCTTAGACACACACCTGAGCTGTCATGGACTATATTAAAGACATGTACTGACAACTCCTACCTCAACCAGCATGTGAAAATATAATCAGAAACCCCTGAGTATGTGATGCTGACCTCAACCTAAGTTGAGTACTTCAGTCATTTCTAGACCAAGTTAGATGTAAACTAGTCTTCTAGGAGCTGAAACAGCTGAATATGGCTCAACTACAGTACAAAATGGGAACATGTGCTCCTACAATTTAAACAATCCATGAAAGCTAAAGATAATCTGTAGGGAATCATAACAATATAGCTAGCTTATGTTAGCTGGTTTAGCTACGGTAATATACACTATATGGACAAAAGTATTGGGACACCTATGCATTACACAAGCTTTTAAAACATTGCGACATGTGCAACAGGTTATGTACTTTGAGCATTTATACCAATTGTGGCGTTCCAAACCACACTAGATGGAATACTTTTGCTGATTTCAATTAATTTACTTATTTTGTCTTTCCTTTTAGAGCCATCGTATCCAAAAGCAGATCCCACTGCTGCCACTCGTCGTAGTTGGGAACTCCGTAACTTTATCTGCCAGTCAAAAGGTTAGATTAAAAAGTTTTTTATCCGGTTTACATTTGAGTAACAAAACTAATAGACCATAAGGGTTTATACAGCCTGTCTTTTCCCCTCTGTTGCTTAACACCAGATATACTCTCACTGACTTCAAAAAATCATTTCTTCTTTTTTTTTTGCCCAGATACAGCTGCGTGTCAGAATCCAATGGATATAGTACACCAAGCTATTCACTCCTTCGAGGAGAAGCGTTATGCCGCCTTGAGGCAGCGCAATGTTATTGGTCAGGTGTGCAGCACACCCAAATCTTATGACAACATTATGCATGTGGGTCTCCGAAAAGTCACCTTTAAGTGGCAGAGAGGCAACAAAATAGGTATGGATTAACAGTCCATTAGTAGTCTCTCCATTATAGTCTTATTTTTATTATGCTATTGTATTATGTCTGTATTATCTGTACCCAGGCGAAGGACAATATGGAAAAGTCTACACGTGTATTAATGTGGACACAGGAGAACTGATGGCTATGAAGGAGGTATGGTGATATAAAGTGTTTATCAAAAATATTAAGATTTTTCTGGATTACAAACAACACATAATTTTGCCGTCATGTTTTTTTAGAATTAGTTTTAAAGTGACACTGGTTAAATGAATAAAAACAATGAATACATGTTTTATGTCCTTTAGTATTTAACTCTTGTACGTTTTGCTGAAATTGGAGACAATCAGCAAGATAGGAAAAGGCTAAAATTAATATCCATGTGTTTTTGGAGTACATCTAAAGTACTGTTACCTCAATACAAATCAGAAGCAGAATCACAGCACCTAGGCATTGCCTGGACAAATCAGTTCTTTAATATTCATTATTGGTGCAAGAATGGAAATTTAGAGGAAAGCCTAAGAGAGGACAACAATTACTTTTAAGGACCTACAGTGACTGAGCCTGGAATAAAGTTGCACCAGTCAACTTTATCAAGAGGTCTGCATTCAACTAGCCTGTATACGTGGATGGCGAGAAAGAAGGCATTACTGAAGAAAACACATTAAAGCATGTCTGAAATTTGGCAGAAACTTCAGATAAAATGTGGGATAAGGTTTTGACATAACACAAAAATTGAGCTTTTTTGAGCCTAAGTTCGTTTTGAATGTTTTTATACAATTTGCTGATGAATAATAAATTTATAGTATACTTGCTTGTGTGATGTTGGTCAACTGTAACAGCAGAAATCATGTGGCTGCCAGTTTTTAACTGTCTGCATTTTGTATAAAGATTCGTTTCCAGCCTAATGACCACAAAACAATAAAAGAGACTGCAGATGAGCTGAAAATCTTTGAAGGAATTAAACACCCAAACCTGGTCCGTTACTTTGGAGTTGAGCTGCACCGCGTAAGCCAATATTTAAAAAATTGTTTCTCCATTTTTTTTTCTCCTTCAAACCTCATTCTTTCCTTCACTCATGCTCTCCCTCTTCCTTGTTACCTTTCAGGAAGAGATGTATATTTTTATGGAATATTGTGATGAAGGGACTCTGGAGGAGGTGTCCAGACTGGGACTGCAGGAGCATGTAATCAGATTGTACTGCAAGCAGATAACTACTGCCATTAATGTGCTTCATGAACATGGCATTGTGCATCGGGACATTAAAGGTCTGTTGTCGCTGGCCTCAACAGAACGGTACTGATACAAATGGTACTTGCTTGAGAAATTTCTTCACATAATGCATGTTTCACTTCCTTGCACTTCTAGGAGCCAACATTTTCCTCACATCTGCTGGCCTGATAAAACTGGGAGACTTTGGCTGCTCGGTTAAGCTAAAAAATAATGCTCATACTATGCCAGGAGAGGTGAACAGCACACTGGGTACTGCAGGTAAGCGTGTAAAACACCACTGATCATCTTTTCCGATATTGGGTGAGTGGGTCCAAGTGGTCTCATGAGGCTGTACAGTTTTTGGGTTCGCATATAGTCACCCAGTCATAACTACTGCCATTCATACCTCTCTTTCTCTTCTATTTCTTGCTCTCCATCTCTCCTTTGTAGCTTACATGGCTCCTGAGGTCATCACAAGGGCAAAGGGTGAAGGTCATGGACGTGCAGCTGATATCTGGAGTCTTGGTTGTGTTCTCATTGAAATGGTCACTGGAAAGGTATCTGCCTCCTTCCTCTTCTCTTATTGTTGTGGGTAGACGGTTGGTCACACCAGATTATGAACAAAATGACGTGAATCAGTCATTTTAAATGTTGTACCAAAATGTTTGTAGTTCATGGATTAACTAATCTTACAATAGATCCTGGACTATTTGTAACTCACCTGCTCATGTGTGAGGAGCCCTGCTCAAGGAAACTACTACATGAGAAATGATTATCACCATTGGAAAACATTTATTAGTTTATTAATTAATTTATTAATTAGTATTATTCAGTTGTATTAAATTTTATTTATTTTAACAGTAGACATTGTCATAGACAACTGACTATGACGGCCTTTTCCTGAGGTTTCAGAGTAACTACACCACAGCCATGTTTTTCTTGTTTTAACTGATTACATTTGAGCATGAACGTTAATGACTTTTGTAATATAATTGCTTGGCATGCCCAGACAATCCTTTGCCTAAATCCCTTTCTAAGCCTTTTCAGCTTTATTTTCAGGCTCTAGGTTTTTTTTTTTTTTTACATGCATGTTCAAAACTGTATAATATACACCCCCCTCTGATAATGGGTCATTTCCGCATTAGAGAACAATTTCTGTCCTGTTAACATTATAGTGAAAAAAAATACACACAGTTTACAAATACATAAAACCAACTGCATAATTATTTTCTAATTATTTGTCAATAAAAACACTTAATATTTGGTATTTTATTATTATTATTTTATTAATATAAAAAAAAAATTGCACTTGCAGTGATATGGTATGTCCTTGGGCTTAATCAAGTGTCAACAATTAGCAGTTTTTAACTTTATTTAACTTGTATTTAAATGGTTAAATACATATTTACATTTAATTTCAGTCATATAGATTTCAGTGGACAAAATCATTATAAATGGATAGTTTAATTAAATTGTATTTAATTAATTGGTCACGTTTGAGCATTTCTAAAATTTCATTTACATTTAAATTTTTTTTATTTCATATAATGTTTCATTTGATCGAATTTCAAAATGTTGCTTTTCAAGAATTAATGTTGTGTGAAGCTTTTAAATAGTTACAATTGCTTAGTTTATTGCATTTTTAATGTGAATGTCAAATGAAATGTCGATACACTGAGCAGTTTTAACTGTTATGCAGTTTGTTGCTTCTTTTTAATTTCTAAATTGTAAAAGTTGATTGAACCATAAAAGCTTTGAATGTAAAAAAATGTTATTTGTCTGTCAAAACCTTTTAAAAGTGAGTTCAAAGTATTTTAAAGTCCTAACATGTCACATTAAAATGAACTTCAGTGACATTTAATATCACTTAACCCAACAATGTCAACCCTGTTTAATTACTCTCAACTCTGTTATTTGCTAATATTTAAGAAAGTAAAATAGTTTACCAGTATTGACAAACTTATTTATGTAGTAAAAATAGAAGAGGAATAAATAAAGCTGTCAGCATATTTCTCACTAATATGCAAACAGATTTAATGCCATTTTATCTAAAGACTAAGAGAGCCAGATTTTTTTTAATCTAAAGACAATACTTTTATAAAAATAGCTTCTGATAAATGTTTAGTTTGTATAATAATGTTATTTACTTGGGGACCAATAAAGGGATATAAAAAGTGTTTTTTATGCTACTAATTGATAACAGGACATATGAATCCAAAGCAACATTTTCAATGAACATTTTTTACAACTTTTTCAAATACATAAATGTCCTGCAATGCTGAAATGACCCTTGTATTGTAATGGCAAGATCAGTTCTAGTTTTTGCTATAAACTGAAGACATTTGGGTCCATGATCAAAAGATGAATGAGACGGTAGCTCAGATTTTGTTTTATTTCCTGATAGTCACATCCAAATGTGTTCAACAACTTGAACATGACATCTTTAGTTTGAACCCACCCATTTTTCAATTAATCAAAAATAATCAGATAGCAAGACATTGATCCAAAACACACTGCTAACACAACAAAGGACTTCATCATGGGTTTAAAACAAAAAAAAAAAAAAAAGAGTGAAAAAAAGAGGAATGTTATAGACTGGCCAACTCACTAACCTCCCCACACCGCTGCCTCCCCAAATTAAATAAACTAAAAGAAGTTCTGATGCAATGAGAAATTCTGATCCATTAGCTCATATTCATCTTTTTCAACCTATTATACAACAGCTGTCACACATTTGTGAGAGGTAGGAGAGGGGATTTATTTATGTTTCTTTATTTATAGTGTTGCCTGGTGCTATGTGCAGGAGTATTTTCATAGTGTTCCATTTCTTGTTACCGTTTCTTAATACAAAATTTAATTAATTAATGGTGAGATTGTTTAATTACCATTAATTAATTTTTAAGTGCATGCTTTATCTTTAAGAATAACTTTTGCAATAAGCCCTTCTTGTTCTTTTTCTTTCTCCCTGTATAGAGACCATGGCACGAGTATGAGCACAATTTTCAGATCATGTATAAGGTAGGCATGGGACATAAGCCACCCATTCCAGAGAAACTGAGCACAGAGGGGAAAGACTTCCTAGCCCACTGTTTAGAGAGTGAACCCAAATGCCGTTCAACTGCCAGTGTTCTGCTAGATCACCCATTTGTCAAGGTCTGAATCACATGCACACACAGTTACCTTTTTTTAGTGCATAAAAAAGAATATTCCATTAGAAAATATAGCATTATTTCTCAAACTGGTGGACAAACAAAAATTATTAGAATTTTTTTAAATGTATATTTTTTTTTTAGGGAATTTACAAAATCTGCTTTGGACAAATATTTTAATGTGGTGTCAGTTTAAAAATAGTAGCCAATGTTAATCTTTAATTAAAATTACACTTTAAAATTACATGGATCACAATTCATGGTCATCTTATTCAAAGGGCCACTTTATAAGTTAGTTCTGTCATCAGAACAGCACCATGTTTCTTGAATAGATCAGTAGATCAGATACACCTTTTTGCCCTGTCATCAAATAATTGTTCTTAAACATCTGTCTGGCTAGAATTGTATTTCTTTTGGTGCTAGTTAACTTTTCTTGGTGGGGGTTGGAAGGCAGTATAACCATTATATTGTTATACTGAGTGATTTTTTTTTTTTTTTTGTCACTAACATTTAGCTCCTCACCAATTTTAGCCTTATGAATATTTTATGCCAAATTCCAAATGGCTTTTCTATAAGTTTGCTCATTATATATGGTATAAGATAACATAAGGGTACTTTACACCCTGCACTAAATGCCTAAAACAAAACGCTTTTTAAAATAAAGTCTAGTTTAATTATTCTTAAATGTTATTTTTGTTGGACAAAATACAAACAGTATTGGGCTTTGTTGGGTTACATGTAGATTTGCTAGGTTTTGCTCAGTATGTCCTACTTTAGTACAGACATACAAAAGAATACAGTTCATATGGATTAGTACTATGCTGTGCCACACTGTCCAGTAGAAACACATTATAAGCCATTATAAATGTTAATTTTAAATCTTTTTTCAATACAATACAATTTTAATCTTAATGAATACAGTTTCTTAATAAATCCACATTTTGATATTTTGAATTACAGGTCTGCACAGATGAAGAATGATGCAGCAGTGGCCCTGCGTTCTCTTTATGTTTACAAATGCTTGCACTACTATGTATTTTTAAGGACCTGTGGTACAAGGAACTCAAGGAACAATTAACAAAGAAACATATAAATCTCTTGATACAGCTCAGTGATCGGTGGTGGTACTCTGCAATGTGTGAGAGCAAGTCTTACATGTTCAGTTACAAGTTTAAAGGGCCAGTTGGTTGCATCAAGTCAAACAGTAGTAAGTAGCTGTGGCACATTGTACATAGTGTAAGAATAAGGTTGTTTTTTTGTTTTTTTTTGTGTAAAGCATATTGTAAAGCCACTTGTGTCTCAAAGGACAGCAGATTTCAATTAGTAAGCAACGACGAATAAATGTTGGGAATAAATCTTTGGAAAAAGATTTAGAAGGCACTTTTCCTGTTCCCACTCAAAGCACAAATCATCCGAGTTGGAGAAAGCTGGAGGAAATCGCTGCTTAGGAATTTATTTGACCCTTATGCATAAAATCCTACAAATTACTTAAGGGAGATTTCTGTTTTCAATTTTGTACATTGTTTTTAAACATTGTTTTGTGTTTCATTCTTCAAGGACAATTGTTAATTTTTACTCCACTCTTTGTGGAGCTGTGATGTATTGGTTGACTTTTTCCCCAATGGCCAATGGTATGCCTTTAATATCTGGGTGCAGGAGTGAATTCAGCCGAAGAGAAAATGTTTCACTTCCTCTTTAAAGCATCAACACATCAACTCACTTCACTGCCTTACCGTCATATCTGGAGAGACAATGTTTCAGTTTTAACCTGATGTTTTAAATTTGAACTTCATGTACCAAAAATTAACCAAGGAAATAGTCATCTGTTAATTGTATGCCTAAACCCTAGTAAATATCTACTAAAACCTCAATATTTATGGTCCTCTGTTATTCCTATAACATTTTTTAAATACATTTCATGAAGAAACATGACTCAATTTCAAAACAGTGTCATAGCACACATCTGTTTTTTTTTTCTCTCAAATTTTGTTTACATCCTGTTTCTTCCTTTAAGGATTCCCATTCCCTTTAACAAGAATAGCTGCCAGCGTCTTAGTCCACTTGGGTGTTATGCTCTTGGTTGCTCTCGATCTCAGGCATACACACTGCTGCTGTTAGTGAAGTTTTGCTGTCCTTGTTGGTGACTTTGCTCCTTTAGGCATTGTTATTAAGCTGACCTTCTTTGTTTCCATAGCTTGAGCCCTTGTTGATCTCTGTCTGGCCGATCATCCAGCGAACACCACATGAGACTGAAAAAGAAGGTTGATTGTGGATGTCACGCTTTTGCTTGGCTGTACATATTTGTGATTTTCTAGTAAATGTATTCATTCAAAAAATCTGTTTTTAAAATTAAAAAATTGAAAACGTAAATGCTTATTTGATAGATTTAAGTGCTTGCCAACAGTTGTTTTTTTTTTGCTAACAAATGAAAAATTAATCCAATCTATCAAAACATAAATTCTTTAAAATTTACTCCAGATGCTATAATTTCATGAATAAGGACATGCTGCTGTATCTTAAAGATATCCACTGATGTATGATGTACATGCTGTTATGCCTAATGGTCCATGCCAATTTCTTTTCATAATGAATAATCAGCAGATGCTTACCCTTCTAGTAACCTGTGCATTTACATAAATGATAATTTACAAAATGACCTAAAAGTTGACTTCTTTGAGAAGAAAACAGAAATTAGGAATTATTATAGATCACTATTAAGTGCCATGCATTTGAATTACAATTCAGAGACTTGTACCCAAACCATCACCTTCTAAATGAAACATGGAAAATTTTAAAGTTGAGTAGCATAAAGAATTGTTAAGGTAGCTGTCGTTTTATTCCAATTTTCAAAAAAAACATCTATATTCAGTTACTTGCTTTTGATATTAATCTCACTTTGAGTACTATATTCAGCATATCTGTTTTTAACTTTAATATGACATTACCTGCAAAGCACACAACAGCTGTAGTGAAAATGGTGAAAGCTGAGCCCGAGTGAAACAACTGCAGCAGCAATAGACAGAGGGGGAGAAGTAGAAGCCCGATCCAAAACAGCCAGTTGAGTAAGGACCAAGGGCGGCGGGGGGGACTCAATGTGGGGCCAGGAAAACGACCAGTCAGACTGTATTTCTCCTGGAACTCATCCTGTAGCAGAACAGACAAAATTACTCCTTTATAAGAGTAACTGCATGTTAAAGTGTGGAGAGTGTTTGTGTATGGGGAGGGATAGCTGATGGACTAATGTGAATAATTGTAAAGGCCACGTAGTCAAACAGTACAACAGACAAAGGTGAGGGTTCTCTCACCTTTTCCTGATAAAGTTTGTGGAGCCACATGGCACAATCTGACTCGTTCTCTGGGATTGAGTCCAGTGGAATCCGCCTAAATTAAGCACACACACATCCACACATTGCCCTCTTTTTATTAAAAGAACATGGGAAACAGCAGGTTCACACTGAACCTACAGGTCTAAAACGAATTTAACCAACAATTTTTAAATTAGGTTTTAAAATGAGATGGCATGATACAGTGTTGTAAGTGTTAGAGAGACTTTATGACAGACCCTATCCAGCTAGAAAATGACTACTTACACCAAACCAACTGTGACTGAAAAATAAGCACAGGGGTTTGAAATGTTGTATTGGGGCTGTTTAAATTACTGCGATTATATTTTTACATCGCCTTTTTTCTGCCTCCTGTGCCTTCAGTTGGGCTGAGGTCAGATCCTCGAGTTTATTTTCGTAGTATGTTTTGAGTTACTATCCATCTGTGTTGAGATGTTGCATGTTATGTGTAATAGTGGTCACATTATTAATATACACTAGTGACATTGCTTCACTGGCAACACTTCCTCTGTACAGCAAGCTGTTTTTACATTATAAGTGGTGGTAGATATGTGGTGGCAGTTGTAGATATCAACAGTGTCTTTTTGACTAGTTTGAATTACAAGTCAACATATCCATAATGTAATTTTGACAATTCATTTCCGTTTAGTAAAAATCTTTATTCTTAATGTCAACAATTCAATTTCCACTGGTGGAAATGTGACTTGTAGATATCTGTAACTTACAACTAGTCTACTTTTCTATTCAAACTCAAAACTTTTATAAATCCTTCTAACCTATAATGTTAAATATCACAATAAATTTACAGGATTTCTGGCTGAGAGAATCTTATAATACAATCATACCATTTCTCATTATTAAGTATCGCACTCGTCTGCCTGTCTCGTGCTAATTATTGGTCATGTGGCTTGCGTCTTTACTAAGGTGCACAAGCTACACAGGAAGATGTGGGTTTTTTTTAGGCGGTTTTAAACCTTAGCGCCTTTGGCTTTTAAGGTGGAACAGAAGATTGGAATAGGAATCCAGGTTTAGTTTTACGTGGGCTGTTTGTAATGTCTGCACAATGTGCGAAGAAATGTATAAAACTCATAAAACGCTTCTCCACTAAGGCTCAATGTAACGTATGCGCCATTTTAAAATGGAAGTGTAAATGTGTTTTAAGGTGGAATGGAAATGTGAACATTAAACTAAAAGACTCTGGTGGCTGTAGAAGTGAGAAATTAGTTGGCCAGATGAATAGTTCTACAGTAAAGTGAAATATTCATGCTGTGAAACAATACACTGAAGATAAAATTCAGATAAAATAGAGTTTATGGGCTGTTCTAATAAAAAGCACTACAAACCTAAACCTTAATTTAAAATTTTTTAAGGTAAGATTAATTTCATATAATCTTTTTCATTAGACTACTTTAAAGCTACAGTGACTTTCAGTGACATTGTTATTTCCTATTTATTCAGAATTGCTTAACACATGTTGGGGCATTAGTGCATATGAGTATTAATTTTCACTTTATATATGGGTTCTGCTTAATGCTTAAATACAAATGTACAACAGTAGGGCAAACTAAAAATTGCGCTGGAGAACAATAAGAGAATACACAATAACTACAATGTAAATGTAACGTGAACAAAGAGCTAACCCTACCAAAAACTGGAAAGATCCTATAATGACATTAATGGAATTTGTTTTCTTACCTCACATATAAATCAGCATGGTACTTTTTCCCGTTTAGTATTCCTAGTAAGGTTGGTGTTTGATTGTGTCTGAAATTAAGTGTAGAATCGTACACAGCAGTAACTACAGAGGAGACACAAACTATATGAGGAAAAACTTGTCCACTGGTTTCCTATTTTGGTAACACATTTGAAAATAATAAATGAAGGATTATCAGCACTATCAGAGTTTGATTTGGTGTAGGTTTCTTACCTTTTCCCCTGAGGTGCTGAACAGTAACACAGAAACCCTTGGTGCGAGGCAAGAGATGGTACTTGAGTTTGGGAAGTCCTTTTTTTTCTGCCACTTCCATACTAATTTTGTGTTTCTTTTGAGTGAAGCGAGTGCCCTCGCAGTATAGAAGGAACTAAACAATCAGAATTTCAGGAAGAACATACACTGTTGGTCATTGTGAATAAATTATAAGTTTCACATTATTAAACTGATATGAGTCATTTTAAACTTAAACAAATTTTTGCTCTGGTTATGAAAAAAAACAGTTGCGTGTTTTGTCTTAATTCCTTGGTTATTGCAAAACAGTGGGTACATGTGGCTGTAGGTTCTACAAACCACATTCAGTAAAAGAACCCATAAAAAAAAATACAATAAAAACATTCAACAAAGCCTGACTTCTAACATTGCGCTGTCCACCAAGCCTTCACTCACTAGGTCTTTGAGTCAGGATGCTGAAAAGTACTTTTTATATTCCTGTACATACCTGTCGAGAAAATGTCTAGAAAACTGTTTGCACTGAAATGTGATGTATAAATCAAATGTGCTGTGCACATTTATAAATAAAATGCATAAGCACCAAATCGTTTTTTTTTTCCAGGTGCTTGGTTACTATTTCAATAGTTATGTAGCATGTCACATTGTTTGCTTTTTTGGTATTTGTGTGCACAGCATTAATATACTGTCCTGGTGGTATTCAACATTTTTGTCTTGACCAACATGATAAGCATCAACTTAAATGTGTAGAACCATAATTTAAAGCAAGTAGTTATTATTAAAATCTTTACCCAGAAGTTCTCAGGATAATCCTTAAGGCGTTGAAGGCTCTGCACCACTGTCTTCTGATCTTCTTCCCATTTCCTCTTACAGAAGACAATCTCCAGAAAATACCACATCCAGCCGATTACAGGCACATATGCAAGTTCTTTTTTTGCCAGGACCTTGGAGCTCTGTATATTAAAAAATGTTACATATTAGTAGGCGTCAAACAGCCGTATCCTTTCACTCAGTCAGTCGATTTCTCATCAGGATGGTGGTGTATAGTATTATGCAGCGTGTCACCAATTAAT
>JAOVVF010000033.1:7799973-7820237 GCA_028565595.1 Duopalatinus emarginatus | reverse complement strand
TCCACATCATTGCATTCAGTTTTTATTCACAATTTGTTTAGTGTCCCAACTTTTTTGGAATCCGGTTTGTATTTTAGAAAAAGTCAGCTAAGCTAAACTAATACTGGTCATATACCTACTTTCAGTATAAAAAGATCTGATACAGTATGGAATCGAAAAGTATTGTTTTAAATAAATTCTATTTGTTTACATTGTCTTTTCATTTGTCAATCACATAATGTAAACAATTTATAAACCATTTGAATGGAAAAATCATTCCTGAATTGAAAATCGATTCTGAATTGAATTGTGACCCCAAAAATCAGAATCGAATTGAATCCCCAGACACTAATCCTAGCCATGCTGACAGCGTTTCTCATTGTTCATGACTAATGAACATTGTCTGTTTGGGAACTGCAACATAACACAAGGGACAGCAGCAGGGTTACTTTCTTATAGAAATCGACTAGAGAACACGTGCGTCCCGTATCAGTTCAGTATGAGACTCGTCTTGTAGTTTAAGGAATAACCGTATTACTAAACTGTTTCCAAATCTGTCGATGTCTTGTGAAATTTAAAGTCAAATTAGCATGAGCAATGTCAGATGCTAATGCTAGTACTGGCACAGGGAAATATAGCATTGAAAATATCAAACCTTTTGGAAAAACAATACATAAAGCTCAACAAAACACATATTTTTTCACTCACCTGTTAACTCAATAATGCTTTTGCCTAAACAGGTAAAAAAATAACAGTTAACAGGTAATATAACAGTGTTTCTACATTAACAAAGCAATTGTAAAGGATAATCAATATTTTGTGGAAAGGGTGACACAAATGTTACAATTCCTTTAGCTGCTGGACACTTCAATTACACATAATTGCTAAATTACACATAATACCTCACAATATTAAGTCAACTTCGTTCCCAAAATTCATCTCACAGCTGACTTTAACTTTCACTTATGTAGATATTGCTTAAAAATATCATAAGTTATAAGTTGCTTAAACCAACCTAGATTTTTTTCCACCATTTTAACCGATTTAATGCTCAGTTCATTGGCAGAACATCCTTTGTCCATGGCGCAGTGCCATGCCTCTTGACATTCGATGGGAAACAGCACAGCACTCTGCTAGAGACGCACAAACCTATTTTTGGTAGTGTCACACTGCACACACAAGCAAAGTCAGGATTACTGCATAGTTTTAACATTAAGAGATACATGTGTATTATATTAAAAACACACACAAATAACATTTACATCAATAAAATGGATGGTAATAAAGTAAATGTAATTCATTACTGTACTTTAGGCAGTTTTCTAGTGCATCTTTACTATCTTCTTTTTGGGTGACCTTTTCCTTTACCTTCACTACATCTCAAAGCCAAATATCTTTCGTATCGTGTCATACCCAAATAAGCACAAAGCAAGCACACCGATAGAGCAGGATCACACATCAGAATATTAGTGAACTGATATAACATATTGCTTCTGACTTGGTGGATTAACCCACTGAAGTACCAGAAAAAACTGGTACACCACTCTAATATTTGGGATCCCCGTGGGTCATGGACTACACCAACTTGTGGAAATAATATTACCATAATATAGAAATATGTACACATATGCAGTTGTGACTGGTGTGTCTTTTTCCCCTAAATTTATACAAACACTAATTCCTTGTATGACAGTTTTGGCTAGTCTATGTTTATGAACAGAGACCTACAGGTGCAATATAGTAAAAGAAAACTCATTTGTGAACCTGTAACTGTGTTGAAAATATAAATCTTAAACTAAAACTTCACTTGTTTATAAAAAGTTATTTCACAGACACCTGGTTCTACCTAATGGAAACTGAGTTGTCTCGAAAGCACCATAAGTCTAAATTTTTATTGGGGCAGCTGACATTGGTTAGCACCCATAAATCAATGGCAACTTAGCAATTAGTTATATTTTATGTTCAGGATAATGCTATTCAATGCCAACTTAGCTATTTGCCATCAATAGCCAACATCTGTTACTTGATAGTAAGGCAGTGTTGTTTTGGCTTATAAACATCACTGCATTCGAGACAACTCGGACATGTTGACACATCGTCTTCATGCTTTCTGACTTATCTGGAGAACTTATTTGGAAAGTTAAATAAGCTGAATGGAAGGTAGAAATACCCCTTTGGCACCACTCCTTGTTTTGGTGCTTACCACATTGTCGAACAAAATGTGTTGCATTTGTAAAAACCGATGACGCAGACATGCAAAATTTAACTTATTTATTTGCATTTTTCCCTTACATTTCTCATAGCCAGTACTGTATTTCTTTGTGTTTTGCATTTGTATTTGCAAAACACATTGTATTTTTTAAACAGCCGCGATTTGTAATTTGTATATACAGTCAGGTCCATTAGTATTTGCCTTAGGAAACCTTTAGGTTGAGCCTTCTGCGCTGTGAAGCACATCATATCAGATTTGCAGCATGTGACTCAATCTGAGAATAATGTATAGCTCTATAAACTTCAGAATTCATCCAGCTATCATCAAAAAGCACTGATCAATAAATACCAGTGACCCAGTTCTATAACATGCCCATTCCATAACCTCATCTATTCCATGTCCCACCATGTTTGCACGTGGCAACATTTAGCAACCACAGCAACTCAGCTACAGTGAGTTGAAATAAAGTTACAGAGCGAGTTCACCCGAGTTCTAAGGCGTATAGCATGTAAAAGTTGACAAAGCTCTACTGATTCAGTAACTGTCCAGTTCCGAACCTCCTCTGGCATTAATATCAGCACAAAACCTTTTTGCTTCCAACATTGTCAGGAAAATGACCACAATGACTGTGACAAAGCAAGGTCCATAAAGGCACGGAGTTTGAAGTTGAAGTCCAATTACCAGTCCTTCTCCACAGATCTCTAGGTTGGAAGAGGATCATTTCCCCATTGAAAAGAACATGTATTAGAGTTAAGTGTGTTGTCTGGCAGGCGAAGAGAGAGTAAAGACTTAGCAATTGCGAACCTCCTATGACATTAATATCAGCACAAAAACTACAAGACATGCATTTCCATGGCTAAGGAGTTGCATGCAAGCCTTACATCACCAAGCACAATGCCAGGAGAAACTTACCTGTCTGCCTGCATTGTGCTACTTTGTGACAACCTATTATTTTGGTGCCCACAGCATTGTCTGCCTTGGTGCATTCTATGTTGTCACAATGCTGAAACGTAATTTATTAAAAGTTTGATATTTACCTGAAGTGATCAGATCAGATGAGATGTGTTGATACTATTTGGTCTTTGGAGCAGGAATAACAAAACTGTTGTAATAGTATGTGTGCTCAAAAATTAATACAACATGTAAAACCAGCCAAAAGCGACTTTCTGCCTGGAAAAAGAATAATTATGATATAGTGATAATAGCAGATAGTGACAGATTTCACTTTATTTAATAATGACATTGTGACAACATTGTGACAATCTTGTTAAGACATAAATATCACTACATGTTGTGTATCACTACACAACATTGTAGAAACTTTGCAAGTAGTAGACAACATTGTGTGTTTGCTGAGTAGTGTACAAAGCTCCATAAGGACATGGTTGGATAAGTTTGAAGCTGAAGTCCATTTACCAGTCTTTGTCCACAGATCTAGTATTTCCCTACTGAAATCTTCTACCGACCAGAACCTATTTCAGTTAGGTGTGTTGTCTTGCAAGGTGAAGGGAAAGTGCAGATTCAGTAAGTGCAGCCTTTTAAACCTCCTCTGGCATTAATAGATTCAAAAGGGCTAAAGACAAAACTGCTGCTGAGTGGTCCAAAGTTATGTTCTCTGATGAAAGTAAATTTTGCATTTCCTTTGAGAATCAAGGTCCCAGAGTCTGGAGGAAGACAAGGAGAGGCACAGAATCCACGTTGCTTGAGGTCCAGTGTAAAGTTTCCACAGTTAGTGATGGTTTGGGGTGCCATGTCATCTGCTGGTGTTGGTCCACTGTGTTTTCTGGTGTCCAAGGTCAACGCAGACATCTACCAGGAAGTTTTAGAGCACTTCATGCTTTCTGCTGCTGACCAACTTTATGGAGATGCTGATTTCATTTTCCAACAGGACTTGGCACCTGCACACAATGTCAAAGCTACCAGTAACTGGTTCAAGGCCCATGGTATCCCTGTTCTTAATTAGCCAGCAAACTCACCTGATATTAACCCCATAGAAAATCTATAGGGTATTGTGAAGAGGAAGATGCGATACGCCAGACCCAACAATGCACTTATCAGAACGACCTGGGCTCTCATAACACCTGAGCAGTGCCACAGACTGATCGACTCCTTGTCACGCCGCATTGCTGCTGTAATTCAGGCAAAAGGAGCCCCGACTAAATATTGAGCGCTGTACATGCTCATACTTTTCATTTGTAATATTCTAATTTTCTGAGATACAGAATTTGGGGTTTCCATTAGTTGTCAATTATAATCATCAAATTAAAAGAAATAAACACTTGTAATATATTAGTCTGTGTGTAATGAATGAGTATAATATACAGGTTTCACTTTCTGAATGGAATTACTGAAATAAATAAACTTTAAAAGTTAAGATATGTATACACTGTGTATGCATGTGCCATGTGTTATGTGCAAAAATTGGCTGTTGTGCAAAAATGCAGTTTTTGGTTGTGTGTGTGTGAGTGTGGTGGTGTGCAAAAATGCAGTTTTCGGTTGTGTGTGTGAGAGTGAGGTGGTGTGGAAGTCTTCGTTGGAGAGTTTGTGGTGTGGTGGACTAGTCTCTGTCATTCAGGGCTCGGACAGCTTGCAGGAAGAAGCTCCTCCTCATTCTCTCTGTGTTCACTTTCAGGTTGCGAAAGCGTTTCCCAGAGTGTAGCAGAGAGAATAGTCCATTGTTGGGGTGACTGAGGTCCTTCACAATCTTTCTGGCTCTGATGCGGCACTGCTTGCTGTAGATAGTCTGCAGGTCAGGAAGTTCGGTCCAGGTGATACGTTCAGCTGATCGTACCACTCTATGGAGGGCCTGTCTGTCCTGCTTGGTGCTGTTCCTGAACCAGGCTGTGATGTTCCCCGTGAGGATGCTTTCAATGGTGCAGGAGTAGAAGTTCTGCAGCACCTTGGAGGGCAGTTTGAAAACCCTTAGACATCTGCGGTGGTGAAGACGCTGACGGGCCTTCTTTGTGACTGCACTGATGTGGCAGGTCCATGATAGGTCCTGTGAGGACTGCTTGAAGCATGTTGGTACAATGCCCAGCGTCAAAGAGAGATTAAAGATGCCTGTGAATATCGGAGCTAGCTGGTCTGCACAGGCTTTTACGACTCGTTCTCCAATTCCGTTGGGTCCTGCTGCTATGGTCCTGTTATTCTCCCTCTTGAACACTCATCGTACATCGTACAACCCCTTGTTTTTCAGGGGTTAGGTTTCAAGTAGGGGTGCTGAAAAAAATCGATTCTTCAGACAATCGTGATTCGTAGTCCTGGCAATTCTGAATCTACTCCCGAGCGTACTGCATACCGCTTTATGTTTCCACTTGGACATGTAAAAAGATACAGCAAGCTAGTTAGCCAGTTCCCTTGCTAGTGGAGTCCATTCTGACAAAATTATACATAATATAAATGCAGTAATGCACTGATTTTAAAGTCTGTATTTTATTTTCAGTTAAAGGTTAATGCACTGTGGTAGACTGAATCTATGTTTACATTTGTATTAATATACTTTGAATGATTTGTTTATTAATAGTTATTTTTTTTTTTTTTTTTTAAATTTAAGAAAAAGCCAGACAGCTAAGCAAACCTAATACTGGTCATTTAAGTTACAGTTTAATCATAATCCTATTTTTGGTATAAATATATAAAATGATGCAAAAAGATTTGATACAATAAGGAACCTAAAAGTATTGTTTTAAATAAATGTTTTTATTTGTTTACATTGTCATTTCATCTCGTCAAACACACAATTTAAACAAGGTTTATAAACCATTTGAATAGAAAAATCGATTCTGAATCGAATCATGACTCCAAAAATCAGAATGAAATTGAAGTCCTATTGTTCCTGTGAAGGAAACTTTTACACATTGTAGACAACTGTATGCTCCCAACTTTGTAGGGGCAGTCTGGGGAAGACCCCTCTGACTGTCCCCCTAGTGTACAAATGTCCAGAAGGGCAAGTTTGAGGATGTCTAGGCCGGTAGAGGGTAGTGTACTCCAGAGTGTTTCTCCATTAAAAACCTCTACCGACCAGATGATGTACTGCAGTTAGATGGAAGGGGAAGTGCAGGCTACAGACTGCTAAATCTCAAGTCATAATGTAGACAGCGGAGTAGAGTATAACTGAAATTACTGACCACTTAAAATATGTGCTGGCCTTTTGACCATAAGGTAAAAGTGTCTTTTTGTTAATAAACCTTGCTGAGCTCCTGCTCCGGGGCTACCTGAGCCGTGAGGTGGGCGTTAACGTGTGCTTTCGGGCTGCACTGGAACGCTCACGCGGCCTTGTTTAGCTCTGCGCACTAGCAACGGAGTTGACAAGTTTGGTGTTTGTAGCAGACAGCTAGCTTTAGCAGGAGCAGTGCGGTTCCACACACCTCAGACGAATGAAGTCGCTGAACTCGACTGTAAGTCTGACACGTTTGTGCATGAAGTAACCGCGCGGGCGGGTTAAAAGCAGCCCTAATCAACGGCAGCTGTTATAAACGCGACTTTCCTGCTTATTAGCCTGCACTGCCTTAGACGACTTAGCTTAGCTGAATTAAGCTAGCACACGGCCTGTGTAGCGGTTTGAGGCTAGCTCGCTCCTGATCACATGACTTGTGCTAGTGCATTTTACAGGTGGTTAATGTTAACATATCAGACCCTCCAGTGGTGAAAATTATTTACAAATCATGTAGTAATCAACCTGGCAGGTTTGCTAGCTAGTGTCGGCTAGTCAGGCCTAAGATAGCGTGCTAGTTCGGTTTTTGCGTTTCTCCTACCTGCTTTCCGACTTGTCCTTATCGCTGATTTAGGATTGGCTGATAAAATCCCACCTCTTAGATTGTGATTGGCTGCGGTTTCATCCCCATGCAGTCCAGTTTGCGAATTGGTTACAGGCAAGAACTTCTAGCCAATCCTAGGCTAGGAGGCGGGACTTGTCGAAATACGGGTGGGAGTATGTAATGCTGATAAACACAGTAGTTTGTGCTGATTGTGCTGAAGTTGGATGTGGTGTTTCTGTGTGCTGTGACTTTAATAAGTCTTCTTTACCTGATTTTATGATTTCTGTCAGACTTACTGTGATACTGTACAGTAATCAGGACAGTACTGCTGTAAACAGCCTCCATTCTGTCTGATCACTGAGTTAGAAGTAGAGTCAGGTGATAGTAATTTACTTATTAAACACTGAATGTCACTATAATGAGTCTCACTATTAGATTTAAAGTCTGAAAACAAAACTAACACTTCTTCATTACTGTGTTTTTACACTCTTTATATAAAAACTAATTCATTCATCTTCACTAAAGAACAGGGTGAAAACCTAACTTTTATTTTTATCTGTTTTATCTTTTTTTTTATTAATCTATTAATCTAATGATTAAGTTTTATTGATTAATCTAAAGATGATTATTTTTATCTGTTAATCTAGCAATTTTTTTATTTTTTAAACATTTATTATGATTTATTACTATTGTCATGAAATAATAATTATATGTAAATATAATTTTTTCCCCAAGTAATACATTTTGTATTGATTAATCTAACGACACTTCCACAATTACTTTGATTAATCAAACTAGTTATATATTTATTTTTCCACGATTAGTTGAGTTGTCTGCTGGTTGTTGTTATTATTATTATTATTATTATTATTATTATTGTTGTTTTCCGATTAGTTGATTGATCTCATGACTAATTATTGTTTTTTTTTAAAGGAATTTTTGTGTGCTTGATTATAATAATCTACCCAAAATAATGAACAAAACGTAAAATTTCTCTTAATATTTCAATAATTTCTTTAATTGTATTCTGCTAAAACACATACTATGCACTTCAGGGTTTTTACTCTGCAACAAAAATACCTTAATGTTAACAGGTAACCACTATTTTACAGTCAAACATAAAATCTGAAATAAAATTTTGAGGTATTGTTTTAAGATACACACGCTATGCCTGACCATTAAAAAGACACATTAAAATAACAATGATAGTGATTTATTTTATAATATTCTGCTTTTCACGTGTGTCAGATGGAGAAAATACTGGACCTTAAATTCAGATTGTAAAAGTTTTATTTAATCACTGCATGATAAAAAAAGTGTACCTGGAATATCAGTATTTTTACTTCAGTGGACCCACTACAATTAAACTGGTTTAATTTTTATATATTTAACAACTGAAGTAATATGTAGTTAATGTAATCACTGGCAAATGTATTTTTGCATCAGTGCACTGCGAAGAAAACAAATAAAACACTTTACACTTGAACACAGCCGTTAAAATAAAGAGCCAAATATACGACTGAATAATAGTGTTAGATAGCTTCTTCATTTTGTAAAACTTGCAGGTCAGCACTATGGGTCTCTGTCCAAAAACTTTAGATGCCTGTGGGCAAGGTTTTTAGCCATGGCTTGCTCTCCGGAGAAATCTGTGTCGACGTGCCGACGCATGTTTTACAAATCGACATATTTGCGTAATTGACTAAGCCGATTACACTGACGAATCGCCTCAGCACTACTAAAGACTGGTCCACAACAGTGTCATATAAAATGTATACAATTATATTCTGAGCCTGGTGCTCTGTTGAGTAGTTACATATGTATGTTATGCTTATAGAAATAGAATAAATTCAGCAGAAAAGGCACATTGTTAATGGACAACCGTTTATTGACAACCTAAAAATAGTGATCATTAGGGGTGTAACGAAGCATTGTGCCACAATGCATTGCGATGCAAAAATGTGATCATGTGCATCGTGATGACAGACGATATCGCCTTGTTATTTGCCATCTAATGCAGTTGTGTTCTTGAACACATAAAAAGACACACTGGCACGTCCTGCGCTATGCCCCCCCCCCCACTGTAACAGTCGTTATCATAACAGTTTCTGCCTGCAAATGTGAACTTGTTGATTTTGCTGAAAAACAAAAACACTATTCTGTATCGTAGGATAGCAGTGAGGCAAAACATTAGGTGTATGTAGGTTGAGCTGAACTCAGTAAACCTGTTTGTTTACTCTGATTTAAATTTAAGATTGTGCTAGTTTATTTAAGATCTGGTGAAGCTGATACAATAGCACATTTGAGAGCTCAATGTAAACCACTGTTTCCTGAATGTTATAAAAGCAGGCTTAAGTGGACTTGAGTTGTGGACTTTTTTCCTTTAGAAACAGAAATGTAATGCGTTTATTTGGATATTTAGCATATTTATTTACCAACTTACCAATATTGCATTGTAAATATTACAATTGTGCATTTTTTAGATTTTTTCACATGGCTTTTGCAATTAAAAAATAAAAAGTAAATGTCAAATCAAATTGTGAGCAAATTTAGTGCATTGTTACCTCCCTACTGATTATATTACATGGCAGCTACACGGCAAAGATGCATATATGTGTGTGTGTATGTGTGTGTGTGTGTGTGTGTATAAATACAAGTACCCAAAAATTTATTACAGTTATAAGTCTGAAATTTGATTCTGGCAACTGTTTACTGATGGACATTGATTGACTAATGTAGAGATAGCTTGGCTAATACTGTATTGAACAAACCAGCAGCCCAGCCCAGGACAGACACATCTCAGTCATCATTAAAGATCCTGACCCTCCTAAATGGTTCTAGTTGGAATTCTTTGTAGTCAGGGTTCTCCTAGAGCAGGTCCTGTTGGGCCGGTGTCCAGTACAGTATAGATATATAGAATTACCAATTAAAACACAGTTAACAGAATCAGGTGCATGTGAGTAGGTAAAACCGCAAACTGTGCTGAACACCAGCCCTCCACCCAGATAGCATACGGATGTCGGCCAGTTCTGGCAACGATATGACTCTTGCTACTTGCACTTTTTATTTACCATCAGTGTGACCCAGATGAGGATGGGTTCCTTTATGAGTCTGGTCCATCTCAAGGTTTCTTCCTCTTGTCATCTCAGGGAGTTTTTCCTTGCCACTGTCACCACCGACTTCTCATCAGGGATAAAATTTATATACATGTATAAACTGTTCTGTTATTTCTGTATAGCTGCTTTGGGACAATGTCCATTGTTAAAAGTGTTATAGAAAATTGAATTGAGTTGAATACTGAACCTTCCACATGCCTGATGGTTGAACTAATGAGCTTATAATTTGTTCACTGCTGCATTATCTGATTTCTTCTTTCCTTTCTTCTAGATCAGACTTACCAGTGGAAGCATTCATGGATATAGTTGGCACATTTAACCATTTGATTCCCAGTGATCAGTTGGAAGATTCGCTGCTCCTCGGTCAGAACTTGGAATGTGAAGCAAGTGATGAGTTTACGTCAAGCCACAACCTGCCAGAAGACTCGCTCAAAAACATGCTTAGTGACAAGGATCCCATGTTTGGATCAGCCAGCACACAGTTTCATCTCTTGGAAAATGATGAGGCCAATTTTCAGCTCTCCAGCTCGTTAGGTGCAAAAACATACTTTACATATAAACGTTAACGTTTAAAAAAACAGCAGGAACTAAGGATATGTAAAGTTTATAATTCTTTTTTTTTTGAATTTTTGGTTTCAGATCATGACATGAATGCTTCAGGCTTTAGTCAGACCAGTGCTGATGGGGATGCCACTGTGGCCAAGTTTCCCAGAGGCAGGAGGAGAGGAGTCAGTCAGCTACAGAGGAAACAAACCGGTACAAAGAAGAAAGACCATTATTAGTCTGGCTTTTTGACAGTTTACTACCAAGATCATGATATTGCGCTATTGTACTAAAATCATATGCGTTTCCATAAAAAATGACCTAGTCTAAAATTGTCATGAAATGTTTTAACAAACCATTGAAAAAACACACTGAGGACAATTAAATAAAACATGTGATCAGACTGTGTATAATTGAAAAAAACACACAGAGAAACAAAAAGATCAAATCACTCTTCAGGGTTCGTTTTAGTGAAGTTGCAGCTGGACATAAAAGGACATTATTTCCCACAGAAATAGTGGTGGATTTGGGACACCCATGCTTCATTTAAGTATTAAATTATACCGTGCTATATTGCAAGTTTTATTTATTTTAAACAACTTATTTATTTTTAAAAATATGTTCTCAAACAAGCGTACAGAATCTAGAAAGCTGAGCAAAAACAACAATAAGAGTGGCACAACAAAAACTGCACAATGAAGCACACCAGGGTTAAATGTGCTCGCTTCCCTGCTGAAATACCTGCATGCCCATAATCACAACAGGAAATACATGGTGGTGTTACATACAAGACAGTAATCATACTATAAACGTGTTTGTGGGAGCAAGAGCAGGGCAAAGTGAAACGGAATTCGTAAGTCAATGCAGCTCTACAATAAAACATAAGATTTTACCCATTTTAAATACTAAAGAACAGAGAAGACAAATCAGTATGTGCTGGTCAATAGTGATATTGTAAAAAAAAAATCCCATTATTCTATATCCCACATATATTGGTCATAATGAAGAAACTTGAAAATCCCATACAGTTATTGGTCATAATGAAGAAACTTGACTGGGTGAAAAATGAACTAGTAAAATGTTAATCACTTGAAAAAAGGATGCTTAAATCTATAATAAAAAAAATTCAATGGTAAGCTGTTTTTACAGCTGCGCTCAAGGTTTAAAATTATAGGGTTTTTGTGTCCATAATGGTGTAAACACATTTTTTTTGCACTAATATAATGGCCGAGTTTTATTATAGAGCCTTCTTTATTCTTCAGTATATAATTTTTATACATAAGCTAGTGGTTTGTGATTTGACATTAAACAAAATTAACTGGTTTACACGTCCCATTAAAGTCTTTTAATCTCTTTTTTTAAGCCTTTTCGTCTCGAGGCCGAGGTAGAGGTGGACAGACAAGGCGCCCAGGTCCATATAGAGGAGTTTCCACAGGCCAGATATCCGATGTAAAGGATGACGGTGAACCAGGATCAAGTAGTGTCTCAATAAAGGAGAAACAAGAAGACTTGCTCAACCGTCGATATAGCGTCCATGAAGTTGATGCGTCAATGAATCCTGTGGTCGTGTTGAGGCGTTTAACAGTGACAGTAGGGGGCTATAAAATTGAACTGTTGCCTGGACCTTCTCATACTTCTGGATCATTTAATACAGCCACTCTTCAGTCTCTAAGCTTCCAGGATGATTCCATGACCACTGAAAGCAACGGGTTTGATCTGGGACAGACTCAGGCTTTTGATGTGCACGCAGCTCCAGAGGTGGTTGAAGAGATTAATGTCATTGAACAAGGAACTAATGAGATGCCTATGGATTTAGGGCCATATGTAAATCCGAATGAAGTGCAGCACACCAATGGTGCGACAGAGGTAACCAAGGACACCAAAGCCAGTGACCAAAACCATGCTGAAAAGCCGAGCGATGACAAGTCTGAAAGAAAAAATGTCAAAACGGATAAAATCGTTGCTAAAAAGCTCATGAAACCCAAGCATCCACTGGCTGTAACCAAAAACAAGCAGCTTAGCAGAACAGGTGTACTGCACAAGGGGTCCAAGATTTCCAAACCACCAGATAAAAAAGTGCAAAAACCTACAGCAGAAAATCCACAACACATTAAAGGCAAGCCAAACAGCATTGGCCTCAAACGGCCGACTCTCTCTCTCAAACCCAAACAAACCTTGAACCCACAAAAGGAGCAAATCTGTGATCCAGTGAAACACAACGTCCCCCCCTCTGTTCCACGCTCTCCTACAATCAATAAAAAGGTGTCCTCTGATTCCAGTCCTAGCGCAAAAGTAGTTACGAATAAATCTCCTTCTTCAGTAAAAAAAACACAAAATCTATCACCAGTGGGGATCAAACAGAGTCAGTCAGTGAAGGATGGCCAAGCAGAGGAAGACCAGGAGAAAACAAAAATCAAGAAACCAGAAAAGATCTTGCAGAGACAGAGAAGCAGAAGCAGCAGAAGCATTTCTGTAGATGAACCTGAGCTGTTCATCCCTGATAATGCTCCTGCGGTGAAGAAGGGGCCTGCAGAGGGGGAACCTGCACCTGCTTCTGAGAATGAGACAGCATGGGATTCAAGCAAACAATGTGGATTATGTAATAAACCGCACAGCAATAGGTATATTCCTTTTTTTTCCATCTTCATATTGACAACCTGACTGTTCAGGGTAGATGATCAGTTGTCTTAAATTTTCCAGAAGGCGGCCTTTATAAAAAAATGCTCCCACAGTTCTGTACCCTACATTTTGGTGTTTTCCCTGCTTCAACCAATCACCAAATTAGGAGGCCTGATTAAACTCGGATGTGTTAATGAAGGTAAAACACTAAATGTGAGTAAGTAACATTAAGTGTGTTGTCAGATTTATGGTAGGCTGTGGGCGCTGTGATGACTGGTTCCATGGCGACTGTATTGGACTGGACCTGGCTAAGGTACAGCAAATGGAAAAAGATGACCAGGAGTTTGTCTGTCTTAAGTGTTGTGCTGATGAAAGTGGGAAAAGCAACACCGAGAATACAGACAACAATTCAGCACCAGATCAGAAGCAGGTACCTGAAACATCAGTCACAGCTGGTGGTATCCGGTCCTTTAAAAAGGTGAGACTTCTCTTCCTGAATCAAAATCAGTTTTGCTTATGGTTTCTTTTCTTAAATATTGTGTCTGGTTTTGAAAAAAAAAATCTTACAGCAGTTGTTTAGATGTTTGTTAGTATTGGTTGCTGTTTAGACTTAAAGACTGAAGGCTGCCAAGAGGCCTACAACAACATTAAAGGAGCTGCAGGAATTTCTGGCAACTACTGGTTGTGAATCTCACATATTCTTCATATGTCTGTGCTGTGGGGTAGGGTGACAAGACTGTAGTGTTTTTTATAAAAAGCGAGGTTATACTTTGCAAAACCCTACATTTAGTCTGCCAGTAGTATGTGTGAAAATGTGTTATAGCCTGATGAGTCCAAGGTTAAACTTTTAGGCCATCATTTCACAAGCTATGTTTGGAACAAAAACAACAATGTGCATCACCAAAGGAACACCATATCCACAGTGAAGCATGGTGGTGGCAACATCATGCTTTGGGGCTGTTTTTTTTTTTTCACGTGGAACTGGGGCTTTAGTCTGAATATCATTCAGGCCTCTGCTAAAAAGAGATATATCTTTTTTAACACAAACAACAACCCAAAGCAAACCTCCACATCAACAAATGTGTGGGCTATGCACATATGATGCCTTTGCAGTCTGACTTGAATTTGATAGCATTATGCTTTGGGGCTGTTTTTCCTCAGCTGGAATTGGAGCTTTAAACCTTCAGGCCTCTGCTGAAAAACTGAAGATGAAGAGAAATTTCAGCACGTGCAACAAAAGTGGGCAAAGATACACAAGTCAAGATGCTGACAAACTCCTACCTAAAAGAACTAAATGTTGTCATATAAGTAATAGTTTATAAGTGCACATTTTTATGCAACTAAATTATTGAAGGTTTCTTAATTATATTTCTCTCTCTACATAATTTCAGTTTGTTTTATAGGTCACATTAAAGGTAGAAAAAGCTCTAAAAGGGTTTTTCTATCCAGTATATGTTAATCTGTTAATGATTCTGTCCATTTAAACCAGGACTCGGGAGAAAGACGATCATCAGTGGATTCAGCACAAAAAGCTGGTAAGGTTCTTATTTCTCTACCTAAGATAGAAAAAAAGGCATGAATAACCAGCCGAAGTTCATTAAATACTTGTTTGTTTTGGCTTTCTCAGGATCAACTGCGAAACATGAAGTGAAGAAGGCAAAAATTTCTCTCCCAAACTTAAAGAAACCATCCACTGGACAAATCAGGAGGAGTGTCCGAGACTCACTCGAGGAGATTCTTCTGAAAAGGTATAAAATGTGTTAATGTATTTAGGCTAATAGTATGATCAGGATTTAGTCACAACATGTGACCATGACCATGTGGTAGAGTATTCAATTATTTCCGTGCGGTTTTACATTTTATTGTGACATACTTTTATGTAATCATTTATTAATATTAATTGTTTTTATTAACCTCATGCTTAAAGGCTGAAGGAATCAGACTTGAAGATCTCGAAGGAGAAACCAGCCGGATTAGCTAAAGGTACAGAAAAGGAGCTTTTTGCACTCTTCCAAGGTGTCGACAGCAAGTACAAGAACAAATACCGAAGCTTGATGTTCAATCTCAAAGACACAAAGAATAATGTAAGAGCTTTTTTCCCATCCTGATAACACATGATTTTTAGCTGAATAAAATTTTGTCCAGATCGTTTTAGTCCTACACAAACATATTAAATATATTTATTAAGTATTTTTGTACTTAAAAGTTGACAGTGAATAAACACAAATGCACAATGTCCTCCAGGTGTTATTCAAACGTGTTCTCAAAGGGGAGATTCCTCCTAGAGATCTAGTCCGTATGAGTGCAGAAGAACTGGCCTCCAAGGAACTGGCTGCATGGCGACAACGAGAGAATCGACATGTAACTTACACACATACAAAAACATATTTTGGATTTAAATCTGTCCAATTTGAGAAATTTTTAACATATTTAAACATTCAATCGTTCTTCCAGACAATTGAAATGATTGAGAAAGAACAGCGGGAAGCCGAGAGAAGACCAGTCACCAAAATCACACACAAAGGGGAGATTGAAATTGAAAACCAAGAACCTGCAAAAGCCCCTGAAGCCTTGGTAAGACTGAATGAGTTTCTTGTGTGTTTAGGAGTCAAGCCTTATCTCCAGTAGCCTTGGGATGCTAAGCGATATTATCGTATTTATCGCGATAATTCTGAAGACGATTATCATGTAACTAAATTTACATTATCGACCAAGCCTAATCTCCAGTTTATAGCAAGCCATGTCTTTCTTCTCCCCTTAGCCTGATCCTGTCCCTAAAGTTGTTGAGGTAACTGAGGAAAAACCTCCAGAATCAAAGCCAGAAAGCCCCAAAAAAGCTAAAGACACAACAAGCTTGCACAAGTCTCATCTTTTTGATCTTCACTGCAAGATCTGCACAGGTAACATGCTTACATTTTAAAAATCCTGACTGTCACCAAGTTTCCAAATCTAACATTAATGCTTTTTTACCCCCCATTCAAGGCCGAATGGCTCCACCAGTGGAGGAGGCGACCACTAAGGCTGTCAAAGTGGCCACAACTGTCATTAGAAGGCAGTCCACAGTTACAGAAGGAGAGATCCATGAACCCACACCCATATCTCCACAAGTTGCTCCATCAGCCCTGGTGGATGACTTGTCTCTGAGAGCGATGGAGGAAGGCCTTCTGAACTTCCCTGCTTATGAGTCTAAGTAAATATGATGAGCGTCCTAGAGAAAGAGCTTCAGCTTGTGAATGTTCTGTAATTGAATGTGAATATTTGAGGCAGATGTCTATATCGCCATAGTAATGGTAATGTTTAGGACTTGTATGAACTCCTGTAACAGATTACAGTAGACTACGTCTGCTTCTAGGTGCACTAACAACTAGGTGTTTCACTCCACTGCAGATTTACTAAGAATAACTGAGGATATTCTTTGGCACCAGTGATGTACACTGTAATGTACTACATAAACTAGTGGCTTATCAGTTTAGTCATTTGTTACCAAAAATAAGCGATAATACTTGAAGTTTATTCATAAATCATTGGATTTAGTAAGCAAAAGATATTTGGGGTGTACAAGCATATGGCTTTAAGTAAGTAATTACGTTATCATACCTCTCACATGCCATGTGTGTCATGTAAGAATGTTTCATAATGTAATTAAGATACTGTTTCACTACAGGTTCGAAAGTGCAAGCAATAAAGAAGATACGGTTGCATTCCTTGCTGGTTTAGAAACGTTATGGAATGGATATATAGACATGCCATCTGTAGCGCGGTACCTCACAAAAGCATTCCCAGTTTCTGGAACTCTGGACCACCTCACTGAGGTAAATATTAAATTAGATTAAAAATTAGATTTAAAACTGGTCTTCTTGATATTTGAATACAGAAGGCAAGCTTTAATTTTCTCTGATGTTGATGTAGGATCTTCCAGACACAATCCAGGTTGGTGGTAGGATTTCTCCCCAAACAGTCTGGGACTATGTGGAGAAAATTCGTGCCTCTGGTACAAAGGTGAGAATGATTTGTTTGCTGCATGTTAGCTAATGTATGAATATATAAACTCCTTATCTTACAGTCTGCTGTTGCTCCTAATCCTCCAGGAAATATGTGTAATTCGCTTCACCCCAGACACAGAGGAGGATGAGATCTCGTACACCTTGTTATATGCATATTTCAGTAGTCGCAGGCGATACGGTGTTGTTGCCAACAACCGCAAACAAGTTAAAGACATGTATCTCATCCCTCTTGGCTCCACTGAAAAAATCCCTCATCAGATTGTTCCGTTTGATGGCCCAGGTAAGCCGTGAGTTACTTTGCAATCAGAGTCATCAGATATGCAAACGTTTTTAACAAAGATGTCCGTCTAAGCTAAGTATTTTTTTCTGCTAATTTGTAACAGGGTTAGAGACTAACCGGCCAAACCTTCTCCTGGGACTCATCATTCGCCAGAGGCCCAAAAGGGACTTTGTGGTCCTCCTACCAAATGAGGCTAGTGAACCTGCAAGTTTCTTGGTGGAGAACAAACCTCAGGTAGACCCTGTCCAGAAACCTGTGGTGGCCCGAGATGAGGAAAGAGACTTCATTAGCAGTCTTGGACGGATACAGAAAAAGGAGACTGTAAATCTTAGCAAATCCGCAGTGACTGAATCTCGACTAGATATCGAAGACGAGGAAAATGTCTCGTTACGTTTTCTCCCTGGTGTGCTAACGCAGCGCACATCTGATAAGGCCACACCAGTGGATGATGAAGTAAAGAACACAGCTAGTGCAACTGTCAGTCAGACGTCTAGCTCTGACGGTGACACCTCAGGACATGTCACTCCTAAAACACCCACCACCCCCAGACTGGACCGTTTCATCATCAAAAAGAAAGATCCAAAATGTCTTGAGACAAAACTAGAGCCATCCAGCTCAAACACAGAGATCACAAGTTCACAAGGCAAAGAAAAAGAAGGTAACTCTCCGAGTGGAGTTGTATTGTCTCTAAAGGATAAACCGGGAGATGTATCAACAGAGGCTTTCCTTTCTAATCTTTCCACAGTTCAGCCCAAGACTGAACCTAACGGCACTGAAACAAAAGCAGACACCGCACCACCTAGCACGGAGCCCAGTCAAGATGTAAACCTGTCTCCTGTATCTGCTGAAGCTGCACTGGTCAATAGCACTAATAATACCACTGAAAATATGTCTCAGCACAAAACCGAGGAAATTTCAACTAACATTTCTGAACTATCCACAGACGGCGTCTTAAACAAGAGCGATGCATCAGAACCTTCTGATGAAAAGCAGTTGTCTTTGAAAAAAGAAGTACTACAACCAAAAGTCACCCAGTCTGCACCTTTAGACCAGCAATCAGTTGCCCAACCTGCACCTTCAGACCAGCCATCAGTTACCCAACCTGCACCTTCAGACCTGATACCAGTTACTCAACCTGCACCTTCAGACCCGTTATCAGTAACTCATTCTGCACCTTTACAACAGTCAGTAGAAACAGGGTCTACACAGCCACCGGCAGAGTTTAAAGCAGTTGAAGACATTCAAACCATCACCACTATTTCCTTGTCTGGAAAAAACGAAGGTCTTAAGCAGTCAAGACAACGTCTTCTAAGTCCCCCTCCTTTTAATACTGCAAGTCATGGGCCTCCACCGGCCACATTTCCTCCTTATCACACTGCACCAGTTGACCATGCTTACCACCCTGGACCAGTGCCCAACTACCCACCCCCACCTAACCCTGCACCATTTATACCCATGCATCCACAGGCCCCTCTGCCATTTAGCTACCCTCCACCTCCACCTCCTCCAATGATCTTCCCCCAGAATGATCCTCAAAGTCAAATGCATGCCCCACCTTGGGCTCAGGCTGTTCCTCCTCCAGCTTGTTTCCCACAGGCTGTCCCAGAGGCAGTTGCTGGGCCTCCACAGTCATACACAACCCCACGATTCCCTGATTCTTCCATGCCAAACCTGCCTCCCTTAAATAAGAGTGATCAGGGCTCTGAGCTATGGGACCGGAAGTCCAGACCCTTGGCTGATCCTTTCAAAAAGGATGACCGAGACCACTATGGGAGGTACAGGCACAAGAGCCAACACTATGATCGAGAGAGGCACAAGGCTAGGAGTCGGAGCCGAAGCCGAAGCAAGAGTAGGAGTCGGAGCAGGAGTCGAAGCCGGAGCAGGCACAGGCACAAGAGCAAACACTCACGAGAGGACAGGCATGGGGAGAGGAGAAAAGACAGGCACCACAGCAGTCACCACAGGGACAGGGACAAACACAGACGGGACTCTGATCATGAAAAACACCGGAGAGACTCCTCAAGAGACAGGCACTCATGATCTTTATACTCAACTTTGAGTACACACATGATGCATCATTGACCAGACATGTTCTTTTTGTATTTTATTGCATAGTAAGAAGTTATTTATAACATTTAAAAGCAGCTTTTTATGAGTGTAATTATACATTTTTAGTTCATGGTTTGGATTAAATTTCTTGGTTTTAAAGTTTTATTAACATCAGAACCAGGTTTTCATGTTATTAATAAAAGAAAAAAAAATTAAAGCCAAGAATAGCAAACATGATTTCCTCAGCATTTTTTAAATATCTTCAACATTTTCTATTCGCATTGAATGACAATGTGTCTGTACATTTGGCTTATCAAACAGTAGAGATAACATGCTCTCTGCACATGGTGTTTATGTACGGTTTAAAAATGTTTTTATTGTTGATTAAAAAAAGAATAAAACAACTTTATTAAAAAGCTTGAAGTATTAATGGGATTACTGCACAGTTACATTATTAATGCAACAAAATTTTACATAGACACAAATGTACATGTGTTTATATTTGTCACAGGGTTTGGACCTTTATACAGACCTGTCGTGTGTGTATAATGAAAGAAGGTTGTAGCGGTATGTTGATGGTCGAAAACATTTGAGTTGAATTTGTAACAATGATCCATATATATATATATATATATACAGTACTGTGTAAAAGTCTTAGGCACATGTAAAGAAATGTTGTGCAGAGGTTTTTACTATTTGAAAGAAAAC
>JAOVVF010000033.1:7778361-7791167 GCA_028565595.1 Duopalatinus emarginatus | reverse complement strand
ATCTCCACATCATTGCATTTAGTTTTTATTCACAATTTGTTTAGTGTCCCAACTTTTTTGGAATCCGGTTTGTATTTCAGAAAATATAACAGACGTCTGACACTCTGCAATCACTTTGTGTAAAGTGTAGAAGTGTATGCGAGTTTTCACAAGATCTCACTCAGCTAGTTTAGAGACATATCTGAAGAGCATGCTTGCTTATAGAGGCTGACCCAGAGGTGAGTTGAACATGACAGAAAAGGCTCCCAGAAGCTGTTTTAGACACTGCATCCTCTATCCGTTATTAAGCAAAAAGGAGCATCCTTGCCATGTCTCAATTTCACTAAAATGATTTCAGCTGATCCTCCAGTTGATTCACAAGAGTGTTGGGATGTCATTAAACTATATAATACAATATCCAGAGGTTTATTATTTAACACATTTATAGCACCAGTTCATTCAGTTTCTTAATTAATAGTATAATCTAAAATGCACTGAAGCTGAAAATGTAATCTGTAGGGCTTGAAAGTGCACTTTGACATGTTCATTGCTGTGCAAATAAAACAGCTTAAAAATAGAGGTTTCACTGGTCACCTAGTAAAAAGTGTTCTTTTGGTTTTAAATCACCTACAATGAGTTTCACCAGTTAAAATCTGATGTGATTTAATTTTACAAGCCTGACTACATCTTTCTTCACTAATATAAATCTTTCATTTCATGGAAAATGGTGCAGTTTGATCATGTTCATCATCTGTGGTTCTATGAATCCCTACTTTAGTTCCAGAAAAAGACATTACATTTTTAGCTGTGCCCTACTGAACAAATCTTTCAGCCTAATTATGTATTGTGCATTGCCTTCAATATAACAAAAAATCATTAAAAAAGTTAGTGAGTTCATCATACCGGCCTGGGTTCTAGGATACTGTGCTGTGTAGAACATGATGCCTTCCAGTGAAATCGTCTTGAACTGCAGCAGAATGTGTGTTCTGAGTCTCATATTTATACTGGGAAAA
Source organism: Duopalatinus emarginatus (assembly GCA_028565595.1). NCBI lineage: Eukaryota > Metazoa > Chordata > Actinopteri > Siluriformes > Pimelodidae > Duopalatinus > Duopalatinus emarginatus. Next base: position 7,790,175 of record JAOVVF010000033.1, on the reverse strand, counting down.
GCCATCCAGGATGAGCGATTGGCTTCAAAAAATGGGTCACTGATGCACAAAGCTTTAGAGGGGAAAAATGAATAATTAGATGTTTACAATATAAAAGACATTTTATAACATCAGCGTATCTGTAGTGAGAGTGCTTGACCATTCTAAAAAATACAATATACAGTCCCGTCCAAAAGTATTAGAATGACAAGGAGAATTTATTGCTTTTGCTATAAACTAAAGACATTTGTGTTCAAGATTAATAGATGATAGATTAGAATTTCACCTTAAATTTGCTGATATTTAGATCTGGGTATGATCTTTTGCTTAAACCCAATTTGCAAAATACTCAATATTGGAAAATGTGAGTTGCTGGTGTTTCTTGTTAACCAGGTGTGTGCTGCTTGTTTGTGATTGTTTCAACAGTTTGTTTTTAAATTGGATAAATCAACATATAAATGGGATAAATCAATATATAAATCAATTATTCTCTCTATGGGAGAATAATTCAAACCACTGCCACAAGCCTTAGCTATAGGCAGTACAGATCACTGGTGTAATAACATCCAGACATGAGTTGCATATGAGATTTGTCAAACACTGTGAAGATAGTGTCATTGTTAGGACTTGCATGACTGCCTCTGGAACAGGCTCACTAATATTTATTGATAATGCCACTCATGATGATAGCAGCAGAATGAATTCATATGTCTACAAAAACATTGTCTTCCAATTTAAGAGATCTTACCATTACCACTGTAGGGACAAAAATTTATGCACCTATGAAATCATCAGAAAAGAAGAATGCGTCAGTTTGGTGATGTCAGTGGGTCACCAGCTTGATGCCATGCCAGGATACGCAACCAAATTTTATTTATTTATTCATTTGTTTGTTTGTTTATTTATTTATTTATTTTTATTGCCCCCTGATGTGACTGACCGTGTAAAAGTGTCTATGCCTTGTGCTCTGTGATGGACCAGAGTCCCCTGATCTCTGGATAGGCTCTGGATGTGAGTGTGACACGTAAACATTGAATTACTGAATGACTTTATGAACGAATACGTCTGACTCAGTGATCTTACAGATTTTCTGTAACCTGAAGACAATTTGCCATTTTAAACAAAAAATGTCAAAGTACATCTTCACAAATTTAATGGATAATTAATTAAACACTTGTTAAGTGCCTGCTTTAAAATATAGCGTATATTACTGCTTTTGCATAAGCCTGAGCTTTACAATTAAGTCTCATAATTGCTGCTCACTGTAGTGATTTGGAAGGAACACTAATTTCACAGTAATTAACCATTATAATAAAGATTCATTCCCCAACGTGCTTCAGAAGCGAACCTTCCTGGCAGAAATCGCCGCCGGTGCCGAGGGGACACTGACAGATGTAGCCTTCAGGAAGTGGAACACACGTTGAACCATGTGCACACGCTGGAGGAGGGACATGTTCCAAATCACAGAAAGACACCTTCTCAGAGCAGAGAGCACCTTTCCATCCAGACCTGCACTGGCAGCTGAAGTGTCAGGAAAAAAAAAGAAGTTAAAAAGTGTAACTAATTTAAAAGTAATATAAGTATAGCCACTATAATCAAACCTACAGAGACTCTATATCACTATCTGGAAAACACTGTACTGTGCAATAAACTTTTGGGAGAAAATTTGGAAGTGAAATGAGCCATCTAATATAATCAATAAATGTCTGCAAAATTGATGCAGTCTTTAGAACTGCATCAACAAATGTATGTTTTATAAGGAAATCGGCTGCTAGGTTGTTTATAACATCTTGGAGAAACTGACAGGTTTCTTTTTTTTTTTTGGCGGTTTCTTCTCCCAGACAGCCTCAATTATGTTGCGATCTGAGCCCTGCAGAGGCCATACCATCTGTTGCAGAACTACTTGTTTTTTAGAACCGCTAGCAACTAAATGCTTGGAAATCTTTTCCACCGACACATTTAACATAAAGTTTTGTACAGTACTGTTGCACAGTACCCAGCATTCAGTCCATTTCTACTGAATAACGGCAACGTAATCGGCAACAGGAGAGTCAAATGCAAAAGCATAGGGTTTGTGATTTGGTGGAAATGGAGTCTTACTACACAGAGGATCCGGAGTCGATGCAGGTACCACCATTGAGACACGAGAGCAGACTACATGGAGAGACTCCACACTGACCCACACTACGACCGAATATAGGCTGTGTTTCCTGACTGTCCAGTGTGTGGAACTTCCCGTCATATCTGGTCCGGACTTGCACATTAAAAATGCAACCTTTTTTATACAAAACACATTATGTGTTACTATATTTGCATTTTCTATGTTTACACATATATAAAAAAATTAGAAGAAGAAATCTATTTCTATAAAATATATTCATGTATTTTTTTCATCCAGTAAAACAAACAAAAGTTTTACACACTGTGGTTAATGAATTATCACCAGTTATTTATTGGGATAAATCCCAATTAAAATGACCTACTTAAGAAACTCATTCTTATCTCACATATTAACATATATATTAAAAGCAAAAATATAAATGCAACACTTTTGTTTTTGCTCCCATTTTTCATGAGCTGAACTCAAAGACCTAAAGCTTTTTCTATGTACCAAAAAGGACTTTTTTTGTCTCAATTATTGTTCACAAATTGCACCACCAGAGGGCCTCGTTGTGAATGTCAACGTTTCGCCTGTCCAAACCATAACCCCACCTCCACCATGGACCACTCAATTCAACACTGGCATTCACAACGAGGCCCTCTGGTGGACATTCTTGCAGTCAGAATGCCAATTACATGCTCCCTTAAAACTTGTGAACTCGGCTGTGTACATTTTTCAGTGGCCTGTTATTGTGGCCAGCCTGAGGCACACCTGTACAATAATCATGCTGTCTAATCAGCATGTTGATCTGCCACACCTGTGAGATGGATGATTATCTCAGCATAGGAGAAGTGCTCACTAACACAGATTTGGACAAATTTGTAAAGAATATTTGAGAGAAAAAGGCCTTTTGCATACATAGAAGTCATAAAAGTCTTTCAGCTCATGAAAAATGGGAACAAAACAAAAGTGTTGTATTATATTTTTGTTTAAGTATAGTTTCTGACTTAATTGCTCTTAAAATTGATCTACCTATCAGAATCATAGCCCAAGAACATACAGCGATCATGAAAGTTAGGATAATCAGCAATTGCGGTCACCAGCTGTTGAAAACAACAAATCGAGGTAATCAGCTATTACTCATGGTTCACCATATGTTGTGTTCAGCTGAATTTGGGCATACGGAGGCTGTTCACTCCTGAGAGATATTACAGAACACAAACTACCTTTATTCCTCAACAAAATAGCATTTATATTAATTGTAGGTTGCCTCAATTGTCTAATTTTAGGATGTTAAATTAAAATAGCACAAATGTACTGTGACCTTCAATATATTTATCCTTTTTATCCCTAGTCTTACATAAAGCACAAGACAGAACCAAGTATTATTTGTCATTACTGGCTAAACTAAAGCAAAAACCTTATGTCATCAGGAAAATCATGTATTTCTTATGACAATATACAGTACTTTCTCATGGCAATATTCCGACTTGTACTATGTAGGTTCTTAACCAGATATCAAGGGCTACCAGTTCAGTTTATTGAAATACTCTGCAAAATTCCTCAAAACCACCATGGGAATTTCTTGAATGTCACGTTGTTCATGTGGGCACACACACCGAGATATTCCAACATGATGATGTTAAATACAGTAGATAATACTGCCCTCATCCAGCAATCATACCATTTTCTCTTTTTGCTGGAGCTAAACCAAGGGCATAGCTGCAGGTGTTCTGTCATCCAAAGCTGAGTATAAGCTCCACTTAGCCCTTTCTTTTTCTCAGAATGCTACAGGGGCTTTAGCCGTGCATCAGTTTTTGTGTTTAGTTCATTTGCTCTTATTGTACAGAGACTGTACAGATCTTTACAGGCCTCAGTTGGTTAATGGCTGTATTTGTATTATATATGTAATGACATATTTATTGTTGTGATTTGCATTAAGCTACTGAGCAGTGTGCCTACAGTTAATTGTGTGCTTAATTTAATGAGGCAATGAGACACTAAATCACGGTCGTAAAATTGTAACGTGTGGGATATAATCTACATGATTGCACTTAATTCGCCATTTTAATTAGTCAATTATAAGAGAATGTTTTTTTTCATATGCATAAATACATTGTGCCTATGGTTTAAAGGATATGCCGACTGAGTAAACTTAATAGTTTTATACATCTCAAATTTTACATTTGTTTTAAATTAACAAGGTGTCTTTTCTTGACATAATTAATTAACACCATTCAGTAGTGTTGTTAGTGTTAGTTAAATAGTTATTGTTAATTAGTGACCCGTTTATAAATGGAACAGTGCAGATAGGATGTTTTGTAGACAAAGTTAGGGAGGTGAGACTGAGATGGTTTGGCCATGTACAGAGGAGGGATGAAAGTTATATCAGGAGAAGGATGCTGAGGATGGAGTTGACAGGAGGACGAGAGTAAGGCCACCTCCCATTTGGGGAGCTGTGACACCAGGAGACATCAGTGCCTCCGAATCTGATTCCTCCTGCTCCCCAAATCTGCCTGATCCACTCTGACCTCCTCTATATCTTCTTGTAGTCTCATCTGACCAACATGGACATGGACAGTCTCTAGAACTATAGACCCACAGTGGAGACATGTGGAAACCCTGAATCAGATTACAGACTTTAATTAATTCTCTGGTTGTTTGCACTTTTTCATTTATAATCACACTATCAGTGTCACCCAGGTGTGGATGGGTTCCCTTATGAGCCTGGTTTCTTCCTCTTGTCATCTCAGGGAGTTTTTCCTTGTCACTGTCACCACCAGCTTCTCATCAGGGATAAAATTCATGTTCTGTTATTTCTGTAGAGATGCTTTGGGACAATGACCACTGTTAAATGCATCATACAGATAAAATTGAATTGAATTGAATTGAGGACCTAAGAGGAGGTTTATGAATGTGGTGAGGGAGGATATGCAGATAGTGGGGTGATGGAAGGGGACGCTCAGGACAGGACAAAAAAAAAAGATGACATAGTTTCTCTGAAAATATTTACAATACTCGAAGCGAAATTTTTACCGTGACCTGTGACAATAAACTGTCATACACTGGGACTGGACTTAGAAATTCATCTGTAACTATAAACGTTTTCATTTATAACTTATAACTGCCATTTTCCTTTATATAATATAGTCTGTAAAATGGTGCTGTTGTGGTAGACATTAGGCTTCTGTCTGAGAGCTTAAATTATTGTGGTGGGAGGCTGCATTGACTCAGTCAGACACATGGCCTACAGTAGGCAGCACCTACAATCACAGACTGCTGAATTAATAATCACTGTGTTGGAGAAAGTACAAAATGCTGCTTTTATTCATGAATATTCATTACCATGAACTTGGGTCTCTGTAGCAAACCAGCAAATATTCACACTTGACAAGAAGCAGATGGTGTAAATGAGTTATTGTTTTTGTGCTGTCCAGGGAGATTTGAGATGGGGATAAAGAGAAACCACTGTCCTCCACTGAAACATCCCCTGCATGAGCGCGCAGCAGAGAAAAGCATTACAAATGAGCTTTTAGTACTTCATTTTATCAATCTATTAATAAATGTCTCTGTGGCAGACCTTTGACTGGTAATTATATGTACTGATTCCCTCTGTGTACCAGGCACACGCAGCTCACACATGATTCCCTGAAGATATTGATGGCACTTTATTAGTGTTGCATTGTGTTGGTTAACATTTCCTTGGGGACAGCAGCTCACTGATGACTGCCCGTGGAGTGCATTAGCTGCTGATTTACCTCTAGCTATGTCGATTAGAGACCGGTTAAGACAGATGCACTTATATCACTGGATTGCCTGGAGAAGGCGGTTGACTTTTTCAGATTTGTTATCTGCGGTAAGCCTGCATGCACAAGAAATATATTAAGCTGCCAAGTTAGCTAGTGGATCTAAATAGGTGACAAGCACTTTATTGAAATTCAGGCATTTTAATATGATGACTCACAGTCTGCAGTTTGCAGCGGTTCACACTAAATAATGAATGATGGAAGATGGAAGCTGGAAGTGAGATGGGCTCAGAAATAAACCCACCACAGATTATAGAGAGAAGTCTAAAATCACATAGTTGTCATTTAGCAACAAATCTAACCTCATTTTTAACCCAATTATTTTAAGGCCCACTTTATTAGGAACACATGTACACCTGGTCATTCCTGCAATTATCAAATTGGCAAATCAACTGGCAGCAGTACCATATATAAATCATGGACCTACAGGTCAAGAGCTTTAGAGCTCAGATTTTTAGTCTTGGTTGACAGGAGTGGACCCTGATGTAATCTGTTTGCTGTTGTAGCCCATTTGTCTCAAAGTCCCATGTGTTGTGCATCCTTGGATGCGTTTCGGCTCACCAGAGAGGTAAGGAGTATTTATTTCAGCAACCTTCCTGTCAGCTTAAACCAGTCTGGACAATTCTCCTCTCCTCTGACCTCTCTTATTAACAAGACATTTTCTCCTCACCATTCACTGTAAACTCTGGAAACTGCTGTTTGTGAAAATCCCAGCAGTTTCTGCAACAGTGAAACCAGCCAGACTAGCACCAACAACTATGCCTTATTCAAGGTCGCTGAGATCACATTTCCCCTGTTCTGATGTTAACACAAGCTATTAACCTGAATCTGCATTGTTTTATGCATGGAGCTGCTGCCACATGATTGGCTGAATGAATAATTGACCTATTGAACTGGCTGCTGACTGAATGTTCATTTTAATTTCTAAGGACAACCAAAATACAACACTGATATTCAGTCTGCTTTGCAGTCATAACCGATATATTAAAGCATTCCTACTCATTAGCCGTCCTCTTAATACCGTATTTCAGTTCAATAATTTTTAAGACCATGGAAAGGAACAGGTAAATCCCTTTCTAAATTTACACAGGACTCTATTCTGTTCGGTCGATTAAGGAGCCTAACTGGAATGCAAAACCGCACAGTTGATATTCCGCGACCAAATTTCTATGCAGATTTTTGCAAATTGAATTCGCCCCCTGAGCTGCCTCATGAAACTGAAATAGGGTTCATTACAAGCCTGTAACATTCAATAGCATAAAACGTCTTTAAGAGTTCCTCAATGCTGCGCTTACTCAGATTCAATAAATGCAGAGACAACGGAACATCAATTAGAAGTTGTATAGCCAATTATATTACCTTGAAAGCTATTATTGAATCTGGCGCCTAAAGGCAGGATCTCAGGAATGTGTTCGCTGTAGCCTCCCACGTACAGTGGACTAAAGGTGGTCAAAGCAGCCAGAATCCCAGGACTCAACCCCGTCTTGTTCCTTTGCCCATCAACCTGAGTACACAATGCTAAAAGGTTATCTGACACTGAGACATGTATTTTACTGTTGGGTCAATAGCACTCTGACTGTTCAATACTTAATGGATGTACTATTGACCCAGATCATCTCTTTGATTTTATAGAATCCAGCTGGCTAAAACTAAAAAAACAAACAATCTCCTACGTATCACTAGCAGTAACATTTAGGTTAGTGTGAATCATAAATAGTGTCTTCAGACATGTAAAATACAATACCAAATAATTCAGAGACATCCACTAAGGCAGTTAAAAAAATGAGAACATGTTGACCTGTATAAAATATTGTAGCTGGTGTATTACTTATTATGGACAATAAAATCACAAGTATATTTACATTACTGGAATCTATGGATAATATGGACAGTAACAGTTGCACTCATGTCTCATGTTCCATTACAGCAATGAGTCACCATTGTTCAGTGTATTGCAGTAAGTGAAACAGTGTGAAATCACCTTCATCCATCCATTCCTCTGATATCGTCCAAAGTGCACAGTGTGTATTTTGATCCTCTGGTTTAGGGGGTCACTAACAATGGTACCCACCCCTGAGCCAAGGTTGAACCTGTGGATGATTCGTCTGTTTCTCACCCCCAAGGCAAAGAAGTCATCTCCAGTGATACCTTTTGGACAGATTTGGAGTCACACCTTTAAGTTTTTTGCATAACTCATGCAGCAAACTTGCCAATTTATCATGCCAATTATCAGATGAATGGCTGCTGTCTTCTCTCGCTCTCTCTCTCTTTCTCTCCCTCTCTTTCTCTCTCAGTGCGAAATCTGTCCTCCACTGTACCATGCCATTCCCCTGACAATTGCTTCATTATTCATACAGCTGTCTTATTCTGCTTTTCCCCTGATGCATCACCCTAAACTGTAATACCGAGAAAGTGTTGCCAAAGTATGGAAGATTCACGACCCCTTTCGCGTTCCTCTTCGCCTGTCTGCCTTTTGATTAAATGGCCCGCCAGTGGTGACGTGTCACTCAGCAGCAAGTGTGGCTGACCTCAGGAAAAAATTGGGAATGGCGTGACACTTGCTTGAGGAAACCTATGTCATCTCTCTGAAAATTAACTAGACAAATTAGAGAACAGACTGGAAGAGTTAATATCTGTGTTACTCGTTGAGTAGCCTGAATGGATTGTAATCGTTTTGAAGAACAAAAGAGTCTCAGTAGGAAGAAAAAAAAAGGAAATAATTCCCTGTAATTCCAGTATTCACACTTCAACACGCATGTTCAATTCCCACATGCATTAGAACATGTGACAAAAGTCGCCCAAAACGCCTGCAGATGTTCATTTTTCCCTGCGTGTTCTTGTATGTACTACAATCTCTCTCACCTTGTCCTTTCTGTCCAGAGAATAGAATAAGGTTATCCTTCATGGCGGTGCTGTTATTGGAAAATGTCAGTTTGAGCCGGAATTCATAGAAGTAGCTCGTGCTGGAAATAGGTGGGTACGCCATGTAGGACGAGTATCCAAACTCATCAAGACCACCAAAACTGGGTCGAGTAATTCTGATGGCTGTGGAAAGAGAACAAACAAATGAGACCTTAGTTTCAACTGTATTATTATTATTATTATTATTATTATTATTATTATTATTATTAACCAGTGATAACCTCTAGTTTATTAGCAGTCCATTTTAAATCTATCTTGTTCTCTAGGACACAATCAAAGACAAGTAAATCCTCCTGCATTACAGATCAACAGTGTAGTGCAGCCTCCAGAGAAGCCACCAGGTGATGCTCTTGATTCACACACTGCATTTTAAATCATGCACTTAGGTTTTTATTCAATGCCACAGAGGAAAGGCTGTTAGTTAAAGATTGCTACGCTTTTCTTCTTCCATTTGTATTTTTCTCTTTTACAGTTGGCATGTGTTTGGTCACACAGATGTTTCACAGCCTTTTTTGAACGATAGGTAATGTTTAAATATTTGATAATCACACGCCTTTAAATAATTTGTCAAAAAATTTGCTCAAAAAAGGATCCATTTCATATCCTAAGCAAGCTGTCGTGTGATTTCATTTACGCCTGAAGACACAGGATCGTGTTTTTGTTGCGTCTTCAGGTTATCTGCATTTGCCTGCAATGCTCCCATCTGCAAGTGTTTTCTCTGCCATCCAGTTCCCCTCCCCTAACGCCTTGCACGCATAAGACTCTGCCTAAACACTGACTGCATGCAGCCTTTCTGTTTTGCTTTCTGAATTATTTATGCATTTGGAAATTGCACAGATAGAAGCTCATTGCTTTATATTTGCACAGCATCTAATGACTGCCCAGGACACTATCAAGAGGAGAAGTGGATGAGATGCTGCCGTTTAAAAAAAACAAAACAAAAATGGTGCGTGTGGTGTGTGCTACTCCCCCGCTGGCTCATATGCGTCTGCTCATTTGTGCTTTCTTCTGCTCAAACAATTCCTTAATGAGACCATGTGTTAAATGACTTCAGGTGAAACTCAAGTCCTGTGCCAGCTTCAAAATGGGCAGAAATGTACTGAAGAACATTTGAGAGGTGATATTTGCAAAAGCCAAATTAGACTCCTATATATCAGATTCCTATAAGCTCACCAACCATCTGCAAAACTGTGGACTTACTGTATCTATTAAAACATACCAAAACAAAGTCCAAACTGTCCTGGTGTGTCTCGCATCCAGGAACTAAATAAAGCTGGCCTTCACAGGGAAATCTCTCAAGAACTGTACAAGAACAGTGTCATAATTATGGTGTGATTTATAGCAAATTAAACAGTTGGGAAAAGCTCTGGCTGGTTCATGCACTGTAAGCAATTAGCATCAGTTCTTTTATGTATCAAACCGATTGGGAGAAACTCTAGGCATATTAACAAGTCTGTAGGACTGAGCAGGTGTTACAGAGGTAACCAGAGTTATATAAGATAGACACATTTCAGTATCTGCTCACAGATATGAGTCATCCTACACAGGATAACAGTATACGGTATTTCATGTGTTGTAGCAAAGGGAATTTGTGACTAAACTCACTATGTTTGGGGAGAATAATCCTTTATCATGGGTTCAGGGTTGCAGATAAATCCTGCAGTAGTATACAGTCGTGGGAAGGGTACAAAACACACTGGCGAGGAAAAGCAGTCATCAAAAAAATTACCTGATGACAAGAGGAAATAAAGAAGCTAAAGGCACTTCCCTTGACAACACCCCCCACCCCACCCCCACGGCAACCAACTATTCACCACCTCACCCCCAAGATAACCGTAGACTGTTCTTGATGCACTTCATTAAATCGTCCAACAATAATAAAATTACATAACATAATTTCTTGGTCATAACTTGATTAAATGTCAAAGCAGCGCGCAATGTGCTGTAGAATCCCACCCCCTATTGTCAGATACATTATTTACATCATAGTGATCAGCCAATTTAAATGCTCAACGATATAATAATTCTGTGCATTTGATCTGATATAACATTAACATGACAGTAAATGATAGCAAGGTTAAAGCAACCTTGAAGCAAGATAAGTAATTAAATTCAGTCAGGACAGTTCTGTTCTCCCAAACCACGTTACTGATGTTAAAAAAGAAACTATTTATATAATTTATCTGCCATGGTGCCGTTACTTTTGATAAACGTCTTGTTTAAATGCAGGCTGTTGCTTGAGGAGGCTGTATAAGGTATTGCTTGTGTAATATTTTGTTCAAAACGGGCCTTTACAATGACCTAGCTACTGACAGTAAACCATTTTCCCCTTTTCATCTGCATGAAAGTTGTGTCCTTAATGACCAAAATAATAAATGCCATTTCCCCCCTTGCCATTAAAAAGTACCCCATTATCCTGAGCAGTACCTATAAGGTATACATGCATGTATATATATTTAACATAATTAAGACCTATTATTAATTAACACATAGATACATTTAAAACAACAGGCTATTAGTACTAACATCACTTGGGCATCTTAATTATAATACAGATCTTTCATATGTTACAAATTCTGAAGATCTATGAAATGTTAATATCTCTGTGAGGTTTGGATCACATCATTTGCAAATGACCATCTTATCTATCTATCTTACCATCTTGAATACACAGGGCCTTGGTTGCTTTTCTGTCTCGGTGGACTCAGACAGTACTGCTGCTGACTACAGTAAAGTTTCAGCAGAAAGCTGCTTTAAGTGCAAAGAGGAAATAACTGGAATTATTGCATACGTGCACAGTGTCCTTTAATTCCAAGGTTAAATGAATTGGATTGCTCTGTAACAGTGAGCAGAAATAATGCATCAAGGTTGAACATTTAGATAGATAGATAGATAGATAGATAGACAGACAGACAGACAGACAACAGATAGACAGACAGACAGACAGACAACAGATAGACAGATAGACAGACAGACAGACAGACAGACAGACAACAGATAGACAGA
>JAOVVF010000033.1:7765966-7778261 GCA_028565595.1 Duopalatinus emarginatus | reverse complement strand
GACAGACAGATAGATAGATAGATAGATAGATAGATAGATAGATAGATAGATAGATAGATAGATAGATAGATAGATTTGTATAAGTAATGGATGTGCATACAGATGCATAGACAAAGTGGCAAAATGGAAAAAGATAGAAATATGCCCAGTGAGACTATACTGAGAGTGGTTTAGTGTATAATTATGTCCCGGCACAGTGAAGAGGTGCTGAACAGTGTGATCTCTGATTTTATTGAAAAAAAAACAAAAAAACATTTGGATTAAATAATGCTAGGAAAAAAGCTCTGTTATAATGAAACATATACGCAACAAGCTGTAACATTTTAGCCCTTTGCAATACATATTGGGTAGATTGCCTACAGTTAATTATATTGTCTTATATAAGGTTTTTATCATGTATGAAAAAAAGCACAGAAAAGTAAATTGAATCCTGCAGCAGTGCATATGATCACCCCCACACTACTCTGCCACAGGCACAGTTATGTTTCTCTTCATAAGGATGCTGGTAACAAGTGAAAGTGACTGGGCCGATGAGGAAGTAAGAGCCTATTAAAATTCTGCTCATGCTCTGCAAGCGACACACTGCCAGTTTATTCCAGCTCCCTGCAAAAAAAAAAAAAGAAAAAAAAAGAAAAAAGGAAAAAGGAAAAAGGTGGTGTCTATACCAGCTCTACCACATTTGTGCTGCTTTCATAAAGAATCCTTATAGCCTTTTTTCTACATACCCTCAGTGTCTCTTATGTGAATATGTACTACAACCTACACAGTGATTAGACAAAACAGATGTACATTTTCTTATGACATCTTTCTCTACATGATTACTTCATGAGCCAAGCAACACCATCAGCTATACTTAGCTCTGTTTTATTAGAAAACTAATTAAATCTGTTGAGATGTCTTTTTAAATCTGAAAAACTGCCTGATAATTATCTTCTACCATTATGGGCCAATATGTGTATGACTGGGCTGCTTTTTTTTTTTCAAATTGACCTAAGGACAACCTGGACAGATGTCGCATGATTGCAGATAGTTTCCAGCCAACAAAGCTTTGGGCAAATGGAACAGTTTTTGGCACGTGTTGTTGGATTAACTGACTTTTTAATGTGAAATGGAGATTTTCTGCCAGTGAATCACTGGGGTTTGGGATTTGTTTAACCTACAAACATGACTTATCCTGGCTAGCAAGCTGTAGACCTTTAAGACCAGACAATATGGAGTAATAATGATAGCTGCAAGAAGATGACCTTTATAGCAAAACATCATAATGCTAACAAATAGTGCCCTACTACACTACTACACCATGTGTAGTGCAGCTCAATGACTGTATTGTATTTATATATTTAAAAAAATCACATTCAAATTACAGTTAAATAAAATCAAATTCCAGATATGAACATGGAATTTGGAGGTTTATCAGAATCAGAAATACTTGATTGATCCCAGAGGAAAATTTCAGTTGTTACAGCTGCAGCCAATTTATCATATAAAAAGAATAAACACTCTAATAATATAAAACTAAAAAGAGAAATTTGTAATATGAACACGAGCATTCTTAAGAATAGAGTAAATGCAGTGGCTGTGATAATAAATATAAATCTGTATAAAGCAGTTTAAATTACTGCACCTCTGAGTTATTGCACACATAATAAATTGCACAGATTAACCGTAGTTTCACCCAGTAAGGGAAATCATTACAAAATTCCTTACTATATTATATTCTACAAATTCTTATACCACACAAATTCACATAGTTCCTTTAAGCAAACAGAATTTCTGTCAAGGTGTTTTTTTTTTTTTAAATAACATAAAACCAGCTGGTATTTTTGTTCCACAGATGTATTGACATTGCTGGTAACCATAGTAATAAAGAGCTGACATTTACTTTTATAGTATTATTGAATTCTCACTTATAAGTTGTCACTGATTAATTCTTTCAAACAGCATGAATCTGACAGTAATTACAAATGTAATTCAAATTATACTTTATATTAATACAAAAGGAAAATGTCAATATAATGCTTTCATTAAGGAAACTTTTCTTTAATATAATACACTGAAAAGCCTTCAGGACAAATGAATTTATGCTACAATTAAAGGAAAACTAATTTTAAGCTATATAAACAAATTTGCTCACTGAGATCTTGCAAAATATATATTTGTAAAGATAACTATATACTTTTGGTATAAAGTAACTAAACCTGGTTCCAATAATAATAATAATAATAATAAATTATATTCATGTGATATTTATTAAGCTAAAAGTTTAATATTGGACATATGGCTGTAGTATAAGAGGAAAACAACCCTTTGACACATGATGTAATAAAAAAAATTCTTGAGGCTGCATCACAAAAATTTTGTTAATTCATAGAAATTGTGTTTGTGATTTTTCTTTTGTATGTGAGCACAGTTTGTTTCAAAAAGGGCAATTATACAGTCTTTGACTTTGTGTCAAGGACAGAAGTGGCATAGATGAAATTCAAACTTGTCATCTTGTTAAGTCTGACTTTCTTAGTTATTTTAGTCAGTTAGCACTACGGTCTTAAAAGACCATGAAAGAGAGAGAGAGAGAGAGAGAGAGAGAGAGAGGAAATGTGAAAATAAAAAAAAGATGTATTTTAAAATAATAAGACTTAAAAAAACAGATTTCAAAAGACTCTATATCTAAAATTAATAGCAGGACCAAATTGCTGTCATTACCTTGCATTTTAATTAAATTAAATAGTGTATTTCTTTCATTTAACTTGGCTGTTGGATTCATTTGTTACAGCAATTGATTCTTGGCCATTTACATACCACTGGATAGCAGAAATACCAGAGAAATACCGTTCTGTCTCAAACTGCATCTCAGAAAAACAATAACAAGTCAGTGCAAACAAAGGAAGCTTGAGAACCAATGAGAACTACAACAGCCTCTGCTACTGATCGATATAGACTTTGATGTTAACTGATGGTACAGGCCTTTAAATTGAAATGTCACCCACACTCTGTGTAACACAAGAAGATTACTGTGCTCCAGCTGGCATAGGCATTATGCTGTCTAATGGAGAGAGGTGTCTGGCATGGTGGGTAGGTGAGCTGTGCCAAAGCGTCTTTTAAATCTTGCTAACCAATTAAGTTATAGCGAAATAAGAGCTTTTACATTGTGCAAGAGACATCTAATAGTTGGAGAGAGCCTGTACAATATTGTCCTATTAATGTGTACAGTATTAGGTGCTTTGATGTCCACTTATTTTGGGCAGAATTCAGCCATTGTGAAGCAGAAGTTTATTTATGGACTTAATAATTTTTTTTACAAAAAATAAATGAATAAGAATGTGCCAAAATGAAGAATGACATTAAGAAACAAATCCACCATATGTTTACTAATGGTGAACAGAATCTGTATAACAGCAAATACATTTTGTAACTGCCAGCTTGATTGGTGAAAATATGAGATAACTATAGAAGACAACTGGTGTCACTGATGATAGCTAATTTACGCTGGCTGGAAACTGTGGGCAGAGTTACAAGATGCAAGCAAATTCATATTGAAAAAGAAATTCTCATCTAGCCTGGCTTTTGTTCACTCCATTCTGATTTACAAAAATTAAATCTTACTGGAAGGGTGGCACAGTGGTAGATTGTGTAGCGTTGCTCACAGAACAAAAAATTGCCAGTTCAATCCTGAGCTTGGGTTACTGTCTCTTTGGTGTTTCTGTTCCTCAAGGGGCTTATCCAGGTTCGACATTTTCTTTCTACCTGCCCAAAAAGTTGGTAGACCTCTGGGGATTGGTAGTGTGTAAATTTGTGCATGTACGGTACCCTGAGATGGACTGGTGTGCTGTGCATGTGTATTCCCACCTCAGGCCCAGTGTTTCTGGGATGGGATCCAGATCCACAGCAACTCTGACTACGATAAAGCAGTTACTGAAAATGAATGAAATCCCAACATGGTTTTCAAAGACAGGGGTGCCAGAAAGTGTAGTTTCCCTCTTGTTTGCCTTAGATACCCTTAAAATATACTTTAAACAAGAAAAAAAGCTGAAAACTATTTTAAAAATTTGACCTTATTCCAAAATGAATCAGTTTATCTGCTTTTATACAATATTTCATATAAATCCTACAAATAGTTCATTTGTTATTAAGACATGAAAAACCTTGGATATATGAGTAGATGAATGCATAATTGTATGGACCAGTGGTAAAATGTTAATTGTTAATAAGTTGTAATGCTGATTACAATAATAATTTCATATCAAATCCATCAGACATGAGAATTTTGGATGGACATAAACCTAAAAACATACATCCTCCACCATCCAGTAGCAGTGGCATTAAAACTGGGGTTAGCTTCAGATCTAAAGACTACAACAACAGACTCTGAACCTACCCCTGTCACACAGGAGGCCTTGCCTTCCATATGGGCACAGACACACCGCCTCCAACGGGCTCTTGGGAACGCAGGTGGCGCCGTAGGCACATGGGTTGCGTTCGCAGGCACTGAACTGACACAGCTTGCCTGAGTAGAGGGGGGGACACACGCAGAACCAGGCCTCTGCATCACTGCACACACAGAGACCAAAAAAAGAAGGAAACGGAAAGAGATCATTAGGACCCAAACGAAATGTTCTCTTGCTGCATCATTAATTCAGCTCAGTGTAGCTCGCGTAGAAAATACAGAAAAGTAGGAGGGAGTGGAATAGATAGAAGGAGGACAGACAGGGTGAAAAAGCATGAAGAGACGGGGGGAATACAAAACCACCACAATGTGCAACGTCATGGTTCTGCTTTGCAATCAATAGAAGAGACTGATGTGTACTTCGATAATCTCGTCAGCTCTCATTGAATTTGCTACCATACATCTGGCCAGAGATTTAGACTGGTAGATTGATTGTGCAGTGTAAGAGAAATTAGATAGAAGAGATTTAAAATAACCAGCACAGCCCCAAAGAAGGAGGCTCATTTCAGATATATCACAAAATGTTGTATGGGTTGATCCAGATCTCATTCACTGGTACTGAGTGAGTGGAAAAGCAACAGTGGTCTCTGCCTGGCTGTTTTATTATTCATGTGCTACATATCTGGGATAGAATTGGAAGGTGGGCCAACAAAATAAGCAATATTCTGACCCAGAGTCCAAGATGCTGCTCCAAGATGATATCAGATACAGGAAGCATTTGAGGATCTTTAAACCTATAAATTAATAATGCACTTTGAGCTGCAGAAATGAATTCAGAAATGAAATATTTATATTCTCCCAATGGTTTTTCAACCCCAAAATCAAAGAGATTGCTTTAACATCAAACATCAAAATCATAAAAAAAAAGGTAAGAATAGAAAACATTAAGTTCTAGATCGGCACTATGCATAACAAGCTGAATATTGAGGCACCTACACAAATGTAAAACCATTTAACCTCCTAATCTGGTCTCAATTTCACCCAGGAAACGATTCAGCAAAACTGATTTGCATCTGAGCATTCACACCAACTTACCATGGCACACAAATACATTATTTACACACACTGATTTACAGTGATCCTGCAGCTCACGGCAGCCAATATAGTGGATCATTTTCCCTCGCTGTCGGTAACTCATTGGGTGACCTGGTTCATGACAGTTTCTACACAGCAGCTCTTTAGGATATTCCCAGGGAAGGTCTGTGCACAGTTTGTCACTGCTATTTGAAACAGTGGGGGGTAACGCTACAGCAGACTGTGAGATTAGTGCCCTGCATTATGGGCAACATGCAAACACATCTGTCACTCTGAGTGATTGCCCTACAGCACACACCTAGCCTTACTGATGCTGATAGATGAGGAGGAAATCTCAGGTGTCTGCTGCTAAATGACCTACTAGACAAAAGTAAATGTTTTCATGAAAGATGAAGTGTGAAATTAAATGTTCTGGGTTTTTTTTTGTTCACATTACGTACATTGAATGATTTGTCAGATTTTGAAAGTAATGGAATTACTAGCCTAGCCACAAAAATAAGTCTACTCACATAATTTCACTTATTATTATTTAAAGCCCCTCAGGCCTGTATTCTGAATTTCTTTGCGGGTTTGCATATCTCATCTCAAACCTGGTTGTTTTTGTAGACAAAGCATTAATTGTTAAAGAAATAACGTTCATTCTGGTCATTCTGAAGATGCTCTCAGAACAGCAGTCATGTCCATTCTAGATTCAGTTGGGGTTAATCAGAACGTACCAGAACCCATAATATGTGCATTTGACCATGCTACTACGTCAAACATTCATTCACGTCAGCTAGTGCAAATAGTTTTATCAGTAATCTCTTGGAGTTGTTAACTTCTATTGGATCACTGTCCAAGCCAACAGAAATTAATAAGGTGGCTGAATTCTACCACTTCCTTTACAACATTTTACTATACTCTGGATAATGTAGCTTCACTTAATATGAAAATAATTAAAGAGAAAAGACTAGCAGCCTGATATAATGCTTTAACACAAATGGCATCAAACTACAATTCATACAGCATGGAAAGCTCCATGAAGTATAGAAAAGCTCTTAGTTGTAGAGCTAGATCAAAATATCTCCTCACCATAAAAATGCTGATCAATTCTTATATAGATTGTTCTTACATAAAATATTTGATAGCAAAACTATCAAGGAATATGACCACCTCAGACGTTTACCACTATTACCAGAAACAAGTGAACCTCTTTATGAAATAATCAATTCTTCCCTCAGTACTGGCTATGTAACTAAATCTTTTAAACTAGCAGTTTTTAAACAGTTTTAGATTCAAAAACCTGATCTTGGCCCCTGTCAGCTGTCCAGCTATAGGCCAATATCAAACGATCAAAAGATCCTAAAAAGGTTGTAGCACATCAGTTATGTTCATACCTACATAAAAACAACATTCATGAAATCTGTCAGTCAGGGCTTCATTGTTACACAGAGACAGTGCATGTGTCTCCTTACTTGTGTTGTTTGACCTTAGTGCAGCTGTTGACACCATCAATCATACTGTTTTCTTTATAGAGTAGAAAATAATGTTGGTCTTGGGAAACAGCCCTTTCCTGGTTCAGGTCTTATTTCACTGATTGCTATCGGTTTGTAGATGTAAATAAATGGTGACTTCTCTACATACTAAGATAAAATTTCCAAAAGGTTCTGCTTTCGGCCCACTGCTGTTTCTTTATATATGCTATATATGCTATGGGTAAAATTACTTCGGGTAAATGTGGTATCAGCTTCCACTGTTATGCTGATGAAAAAAAGATGAGACAACAGCTTAGTAAAGTCGATGAGTGTGTAAAGGTCATTAGGTCATTAAAGATCATTAAATGCAGAGTAGTTTCCTTTTACTAAATTCCGATAAGACAGAAATACTTGTATTTAGACCACAGGCAGCTAGAAGTCAGCTTTTTAAATACATAGCAACACGGGATGGTCTTTCAGTTACATCACGTGCAGCAGTAAAAGACCTTGGTGTGGTTATTGATTAAAGCTCATGTAGATGATATCACTAGGACAGCCTTCTTTGCCTATTACCAAGATATATGGCTAAAATATAATTTCACTACATGATGCAGTAAAAAATAATTCATGCTTTTATTACCACTAAGTTGTGTCTGGATGTTCCAGTAAGTGCATAAACAGGTCCTTACTGAAACCATAAGATATGGATATATCAACCCTACCTTATCCACACCGCATTGGCTCCCACTCAAGTCTTACATAGATTATAAAATACTATTGATACTATTCATCTATAAAGCAGTGAGTGGTCCTCAGCCACAGACCCTAAAAAACCTAATCTCCTATGATCTGCCATACCTAATTTAACCAAAAGGTGCAGACTTTTCGCTGATACATCAAATTATGAAGCTGATCTTTCTCTTAAGAAGCCCCATATTTATGGAGCAACCTTTTAAATACTGTTCAGGACTCACTGTAGCAGTCTGGGCTTAAAACCTATTCATTTTTTTTTTTATATTTAGAGGTGCAGCGCTGATAGGCTCATGGGGATAGAGTGTTTTGGTAAAAAATAAATAAATAAAATTAAAAGAAGACTGCAGCAGAGAAGGAAAATGACAAAAACGTGAAGTTTATGCTCTATAACAGGCAAGTAAACTCCCATCCCTTCCCACTCTTCTTGGAAGGCTTTCCTCTAGATTTTAGAAAGATAGCTATGCAGATTTCTCATTTAGCATCAGTAAGAGCACTAGTAAAGTCAGGCAATGATGCTGGGCAAGGAGGTGGAACACAGTCAGTATTCCAGCTACATTTACATGTACATTTACAGCATTTAGCAGATGCCCCCTTATCCAGAGCGACTTACGAAAGTGCTGTGGAGTATCTGAAGCTAGTGCAGGTAGATTGGAATTTGAGAACTCAAACCAGAATCTTACAAGAAAAGAGCCATGTAGTATCAATTATTAAACTTACCAAAGTATAAAATCTTTCTACACTAGACAACCTGCAGAGAGAACAAGACAATAACTACACTATGGACAAGCTGAAAAAACAAGACAAATACAATTTTGGAAACAAGTCACTGCTCAGTGAAGTGCTGGCAGAACAGATGAGTTTTTAGCCGGTGGTTGAAGACAGCAAGTGCTGTGTGGACATCTAGGGGAAGTTTATTCCACCACCTTGGTGCCAGAACAGAGAAGAATCTGGATGTTAGCCTCCCTTGTGTCTTGGATGATGGTGGGTCAAGTTGGGCTGTAATTGATTCACAAAGGGCTCTGGGTATGTACCTGGCCTTAACAACTGCCATCAGGTCGGAAGGAGCTGGATCATCTTTGGCTTTAAAGGCTAGCATCAGGGTTTTATATCTGATACAAACTGCTACAAAAAGCCAGTGAAGGGTTCGCAGCAAGGGTGTAACATGGCTAAACTTGGGGAGGTTGAGAACAGGTGGAGCTGCTGCTGGTTTTCGACAACAACTCCTAGACTATGTACCTCTGTAGTTAGAGATATTATGATGTTCTCAAAGGAAATCGAAATATCATGATGACAACCAGTTACTCCTGGGATGTAGAGCAGCTCTGTCTTGTTGGGGTTAAGCTTGGTTGAGATGGTGGGCAGCCATCCATGAAGCAATGCCTGCTAGACATACTGAGATCTGAGCTGAGACCTGAGTATCAGATGGAGGAAAGGAAAGGATGTGTTGGGTGTCATCAGCATTGATAGGATAAGCCATGAGAAGTGATGACATTTCCCAGAGAGCAATTAATCTCAAAGGTTAAAGTGAAAGTAAATTACTCTTCTGTAAACTGTGCAGTGGAGATGACCTCCGCATCTGCACAGTGAAACATGCACATACACACTAGTGAACAATCAGTGCACATGCCCAGAGTGGTGGCCAACCCCTGGGGAGCAGTTGGGGGTTAGGTGTCTTGCTTAAGGGCACCTTAGTTTACCTGGGATCTTCTGGTACCATGGAACAGGCTCACTAATTATTTTTACTGTTGTGACTCATGATGGTAACAGCAGAATAAATTCAGAAATCTACAGAACCATTGTGTTTCCCAGTTTACAGAAAAAAAGCAACTGTGTATGCATTTCACCTCCTGAAGAGGAGACTGAAGGAACACTGCCTCCTCAAAAAAGCATCACAAAAGAAAATTTGGTAATGTCAGTAGGCCAACTTTGCAAAGAATAATAAATATGTGTGGCTGAAACAGTCCAACAGTTTGTTAAACATTGCATACCAATAAAAATACAATGCGCCGTGCTGTGAAGAATTAGCCAAAATGTTACTAAAGCACTGGCCAATTGTGACTACTGGACTACAAACCCATTAATGACTAGGGTTAATATAACAAATAATTAAAAGATGAATTTTACACATCTTGCAGTGTATCATTTAAGGGTGTGCCTATAGAAATTCACCTCTAGTCCATAGACATACAATTCTAGCTCTTTAGTATCCTGGTAGTGTCTACATGACTCATGTACAGATCAGATTAGCTACAAAGCAATTTTGTCAGCACTGTTAGCTACTCTAGGTACATTAGCCAGCAAGTTCTTACTTCTGATAAGAGCTTGATGGATAATACATCTGCTGTGGAGGCCTTTATAGAGATCATTACCACCTCATCCCACACCCAGAGACAGCCCCTTTCCCTAGTATAAAAAGCTTTGTTCCATTTTTTCCATGGTAATAAACAACTTTAAATCTGGCCTACATTCAGTCATTTGTTTAAATTCCGATGTTCTGTTGTCATGAAATTTCAGCGAGGTGTTTATAGTCTTTTATATCTGTTTTGGTCTATATGAATTCGAGTAATTTCAGTTCAATAAACACTTCTTAATTCATCTTGCTGTAATGTCTAACAAGGCTAGCAGAGAATCTTGGACCACTCCTCTATGCAGGATGATTTAAGCTTCTTTATATTGCTAGGTTTGCACATGCGGACATCCTTTGTCAGTTTTTTACCACAGATTTTCCATATAGTTCAAATCAGTCACTAAAACTAAGACATTGATTTTTGTCTTCTGGAATTTGTTTTGGATGCACGGTCAGGGTCAGGATGCGTTATCTTCTTGTAACGTCCACTGATCTGAACTAAACTGAGAGGTTTTGGTCTAAGATATATTAGTCTTATGCTATTTATTTAAGTTATTATGGCACTGATTGTGCTTAATTGTGCGTCTTTTTAAATGCCTATATCTTTTTTTTCCCAAATGCATAACTTGCAAAATTGGTGGCACAGTGATGTAGTGGTGAGTGCAGTCGCCTCACAGCGAGATTCTCGATTAGATTCTCGGCGTAGGTTTTCCTCCGGGTGCTCAGGTTTCCTCCTACAGTCCAAAGAAATGCATGTTCGGTTGATCAGTCACCCGTAGGTGTGTGTGTGTGTGTGTCTGCTGATTAGGATATTAGGATAATCAGTTTATATACTCCCATAGAGCACCATGATTACGGCCAAGCCAACCATTGTGAAGCAGTGATGGTGATGTATGTATATATAACTTAGATTATCATAAAAGGTCTTTGTTTTCCCCATGGTGATAGAAGACATTTGAATTGTACCCGAATCACTGGGCATATGATCCAAGCATGATGATTGGTTGTACTTATTTTTAATTAATCTGATCAATATTTTCAGAATAAATGCTATTATTTAATCAAAAGAATGTTCTGTGCCGAGCAGTTTTTTATCATTAGATTTTAATAAGAGATCCTCACAATATGGCAAGCCCTCAGAGCACACCCGGCTGTCCAAAATGTTTCCTTTTTGGACTCCACTGACATTGACACTGCACTTTGGCTGAGCATCTGGGTTTTGAAAAAATACTTTCTGACCCTTTCAAAGCTCATAAGCATCAACAGCTTGCTGTCTTTTTCCCATCCTTCTCAGACTCCCACCACAAGCGAAGATCAACATGAAAATGTCATGCACACCTTTGGTAGTTTTACAGCACAGCATGTTCTTGACTTTTAAAATGAATAGTACTGGGGTTATAATAAATACAACTACCAATTATTTGATCAGTTTGCCTGATAGTGATCATGAAAGCAGTTTCGTACAGACAGTCCTGTCATCCTCCAGAACATAAAATGGCACATTAAAATGTTCAGCATTTGATGAATATGTGCATTATCACCCGAATACACGTCTATGGTACTGACAAATATATATATAATTGTTATTATGAATATCTCTATTTGTCCTGACATTTCACATGACCAGGGATTGAAACTATCTTGCTTATGCTGCACAGGCAGTGAGACACTTTGCAAGTCAATGTGTCACACTGGAATAACTGGAATCCCTTATGAATATATTTTTGTGCTTTTTTCAATGTATTTGACCTTTACATGAGGACAGCATTTAGTCTGTGTGTGTGCGCGTTCCTTGTGGAAAAATTATGATGAGATGATACTTATGTTATTTGGTATATTGATATACTGTAAATTATACAACTATATTATTATATTGAGCAAACCTATGGAAAAATGTTCGTATTGCTGTATACACACCCAAGAAGCACTTAAATGCAAAAATGTACAGTCTTCCAAATTCTCCATACTGCAGAAAACGTCATGCAGGAAAAAAGAATATCTTATCACAGAAGCCCTTCTGAATTTACAGGATTTAATAAGAAAGATTATTATTACTGGAAAGGAAGTACTTAGCTAGCTAATAATTAGAAAAATGGTCTGTTGCCAAGGTTTCAAAAGAAAAAAAAACAACAATTACAGTAACAATTAAATTACAATTAAAAGTATTAGTATTAGGACCTCAGGCAGTTAGAAATAAAGTTTCTGATTCTTTGTTGACTCTGGATGGTCTTTCAGTTACACCATGTACAGCTGTTAAAGACCTTG
>JAOVVF010000033.1:7743549-7765866 GCA_028565595.1 Duopalatinus emarginatus | reverse complement strand
ACACACGCACACACACTAATATATATGTACTATGCATAGTATAATACACAATATACAAAATAACCTACAGAAGTCACAAATATGACAAGCCATATACAGGGCCAGGATTTCATTTTAACATTTGAGTCTTGGGTTGAGGCAAGGTTTATTATTTCTTAGTAATGTGTGACAATTTAAAAACATGGTGCCTGCAGTCACCACTTAATTGAGTCAAATACTTTCTCACTACATACCTTTCTAAGGGGAAATAATGAGCTGCCATAACTAATAGTTATTATGCTCTTGGAAAGGAAGAAATGAAATGTAATTTCCGTGAATAAATCAGCACTGGATACCGACTGAATGAAAGCTTTCCTAGGAAAATGAAGAAAACCTATGGCTCTGCACATGTTCTGCACAAGTTGGCAGTGATGGCTAGTCAGAATAGAATGGTTGAAATCTAATATTTATCAAGAGCTTAACAATATAATTATTGAGACTTAGAGAAAATTTTGGGGGAGATGATAAGGCTCACATTCATTACACTCAATGCACGTTTTCTATCACTGCTGATTATGTGTTACGATCACAGTAATGATCAAATATAGGGGTCATTTTAGTCTGTGTAGACCTGGCATGACGTCACTGATAACAAATGAATCTGCAGGCTTGGTGAGAAAGATGTCAGCCCCTTTCTCAGTTCTTTATACTATTATTAATATAATTAGTGGTTGAAATGTTTGTACATCTGGCATGCAGAATATAATGCTAACACTTATGCTATAGTGTGATTATTGTATTGATACGTTATAAAGGGATTTGGGTATGTCTGGAAATAAAGAGTAAAATACAAGAAGGACCCTATGTAAAAACACTTTTATGGCCAAATGACTGGCAGCCATAAACTTTACATTTAAATACTATACAGCATGAAATATGTATATAAAATAAACACGTATATCTTTATATTTATTAATTTTCACATCCTCTTTGTTTCATGCCAATATTGATATGCCAACTGATATTTTCTTTTTATTTTTTGTACTGATTAATGAAAGGCTGCAAAATCTATTCTTGTCTCTCCTGGGAATATCAAAGATCATAGTCTAGGTTTAGTTCACACCAAACACACAGCACATATATTACCATACACATGGTAGATGTTGAATTTGTTTCTATAAATCTTATGCCTTCTCAGGAACACTTTTTTTCCAACCACTATCTCTCCTACCAAATGCTTCCCAAAAGAAAATACCACTCGGAACAGAATTTAATAACCACTTCCCATCAACGACACTCATTAGCAAGTTTATTGCAATTTAAAGCAAATCGGGACTATACCATTCGCATGAGGGTGATTTATTTACCACAAACCTAGACTTGTTTATGACATTTACATTTTGTGAGGGTGTTTATATGCAGAAGGCAGTGAGGGCTGGCTGCAGGAAGATGCTTTAATAAATGCAATGTTATTAGCTTACAGCAATCAGCCTGAAATGTTTCCAGCCTCTAGTGAATTCTCCGAACTCTTTTGATTATCATTTTGACAGTGTTTATAGGAAAATCTTTGTGAGTGCAGAAATAAAATTAAACGGTATGTTATTCTCTACCTGCTGTATGATTAGCAGGTGGTCCAACACTACATACACAAGTATGTGAACAACTCATCATCACACTTATATGTGGTTTATCCCCAGTCTGTTGCCACAAAGTTGGAAGCACCCAACTGTATAATGTTATTGTATTCAGTAGCATTAATATTTCACTTGCACAAAGGGTGGTTATTAAAAATATGATTTCCGAAGCCTGGTGTAGAAAAACTTGAGTGGCTTGCACAGAGCCCTGACCTCAACCCCACTGAACACCTTTGGGATGAGCTGGAACACAGACTACACCCAGACTTCCTCACCCAATATCGGTGCTCGACCTCATTAATGCTCTTGTGGTCAGGTGAGCACAAATCCCCAGACATTCTCCAAAAACTAGTGCAAAAACCTTCCTAGAAGAGTGGAGGTCATTATAATAGCAGAGGAAGTCTGGAAGTGGATGTTTAACAAGCACAAATTGGGTGTGATGGCCTGGTGTTCATTAGCTTTTGTATTGTTTTGCCATTTTGTATGTAAATGTATACCTTTATTCACTGAATAACCCTTATCTACTTCTCTAAATTGGAGTTTATTTAGATGCAGACATTTAAACTTAAAACCATAAGTTTGTAAATTCCTATGATGTTTAAGCCTAGTTGCACTTGCAATGAAAAACTTTTAATAGTAAAGTTGCTGCTACAGAATATCATACAAAAATACCTCAGTGAAACAGGATTAACTAGCTAGTGTAAAGTGTATTTTCGCTAGTAACTTCAGCTAGCATGTGTATCATTTAATATAAATGAATTTAATATAATTCTCTGTTAATATACAGTTTATTTGCAGGTATTTTGTTTAGATCACCAGTGGTCTTACAGTGCAGTGATTTTTAAAAATTTTTGCTAGTTTTACACATTTAGGGGATTCAGCTCACAATCAGATCAACTCATTTTAATATAAGATAAATATTAGCTTTTAAATGATCATTCCATTTATTAAAAATAATGAATTATTCCAATATGCAAAAATGTATTACCATAAATGTAATTTTCTTATAGAAAGCAAAATAATTGTTCCATCAAGTGTTAAGTTATCCAGGTCCTGCACACCATCACAGTACAACCACTATGTTTGATTATTAGTATCAAGGTGCGACTTATACAATGACAAGTTTTTCTTCAGGGTGTAAAGGAAAACCAGTACAGTGCAGACGGGTGCTTCCGTAAACTAGTCTTATAATCCTTACAGTGTCTTGCTTGCTTACTGTAATGTCTGCCACATACAGTACCACACAACAACCTCTGTAGTCAGGGGCCATAAACAATATATTACCGAACAGACCAAAATTACCAGCTAGTCAATCCCACAAAATCACACATGATGCTACTGTATGCGACCTGTCCTCTGCTTTCTTGTCCTGATCATTACATTCATATTCTACAGGATCTCTTCCACAGGAACCATGCATTAATCAATTCTAAATAAATAGGAAATAACAATGTCACTGAAAGTCACTGTAGCTTCAAAGCAGCCTAATGAAAAATATTATATGAAATTAGTCTTACCTTGACCACAAAAGTTGAGGCTGACTTTGTTGTGCTTTTTATTAGAACAGCCCATAAACTCTATTCTATCATGTTATGTAAATTTTATCTTCAGTGTATTGATTCACATCATGAATATTTGAGTTTACTGTACAACTTCTCATTTGGACAACCAAATTGCTCACTTTCACAGCCACCAGAACATGAAGCTTTTGTTTAATGTTTACATTCTGCATTCCACCTTAAACCTGGATTCCTATTCAAATGTTCTGTTCCACCTTAAAAGCCGAAGATGTTAAGTTCAAAATGCCTAAAAATCACATCTTCCTGTGACCAATAATTAGCACGAGACAGGAAAACAAGAGGAGTAATTACTACCAAGAAATGGTATGATCCACTTTAGGGGTGTGTGAAATCGTATTACAAGATTCTTCCAGGCATGGATTCTGTAAATTGATTATATCATTTAACATTATAAGTTAGAAGGATATATAAATGTTTTGATCCCCCCAAAATATTGTTTTAACCCCTTTTTTGGGAGGGGTTAAAGTCTTAATCAGGGAGGTCAAACAACCCCACCCCCTTTTCCCCCATTATTCGCACCCTGGTTGGTATGATGTTCTTATAGTGGAATGTGGTATTAGCTTTATGCCAGACCCATGGACCCATGCTTCCAAAATGTTGCCACATGCTGCCACATTTGACACAGAAATACTATCCCAAAAAGCTTGTGGGTCAACTTGATGTTTTGGGAGATGAGCCTTTGTGTTGTTTTTGGTGAGAAATGGTTTACTAACAACATTTTTTTTTGTTGTTTACTCGCTTCATTTTTCAATTTTTATATATTTATTTATTTTACATTAGAAGGGTTTTGATAATCCGAAACATTCAAATGTGCAAAAATGTGAAAAACTTGGGAAAGGAAGAAAAAACTTGTAGAAGGTATAATTTTATATGTTTAAATATTGAGTAGCCTTTGCTTTACAGTGCTACTGATAATTACAGACTTTGGAACATAGCTGTGGACAAACCATTTCCTGCTGGGGATCAGTAAGTGAGTGTACCAAATGAGAGTTTGGTCAGCTTATCATTAAAACTGTGGCCATGCTTTCTTTACACAACAACTTATTCAATTAATTGTCTGAACTTCTGTTCACTGGATATTTGTTCTTTATTGCACCACTGAGTATATTGTGGAGACTGTTGTAAAACTCCTTGGAGATCAGCAATGACAGATATACTTAAACCAGCCCATCTGGTACTGGCAATCATGACATGGTCAAAATCATTGAGATCACATTTGTAACCTGATCTAAATAAGTGTAAATTTCCCCACATCAGTATTGAAAGTAAAGTCCAAACATCCAGACTTTTCCTAGCAGCAAGGTGGTGGAATAAACGCTCCCTGAGTGTCTGTACAGCCGAATCACTAATCTTTAAACTCCAGCTGAAGACACATCTCTTTCGACAGCATTTAAATGAGCAGTGACTTTTGTATTTACAAGTATTGCATGTACTCTCTCGTTCTCTTTAGAAATTGTACTGCATTAGCTTCAGGGATCCATGTAAATGACTAAGCACTTTTTTTTAGGTCACTATGAATAAGAGCACCTACTAAATTCATTATAAATACCGTGTCTAGTACACCCAATCACAATGATGGGGAAGACTGCTGACATTACAGTTGTAAAAAAGACAGTCATCGACATCCTCCACAAGGCCACAAAAGGCCATTATTGGCTGTTCACAGAGTGCTGGATCAAAGCATATTAATGGAAAGTTGACTGGAAGAGGAAAATGTGGTAGAAAAAAAGTGCATGAGCAACAGGGATAGCTGCAGTCTTGAGAAGATTGTCCAGGAGTCGATTCAAGAACTTGGAGGAGATTCAGAAGCAGTGGACTCAAAACTACTACCAAATGGTCTGCTGACCATGATATTACTGCACTTGATTGGCCAGACAAGTCTCTGGACCTAAACCCCATAGACAATCTATACACCTAACCTAGCAATAGAGATGAGCTGAAGCCCACTGTCAAAGCAACCTGGGCTTCAGTAACATCCCAGCAGTGCCACAAGACAAATACCTTAAATAAACAAGTACCGGTATTTATTGAGTTTTATTGTGTGATCATATAAATGAACATACTTGTCAGAAGCTGGGCTTTTTTTGTGTATGGTACAAAAAATTCTGTTTAATCTTATGAAAAATTCTAATATTGATTAGAATAAGTATGACAACAAACAACACAACAAACTAATAATATTATTGTTACTTATATACTTATGATATACTTATGAACAATATTCACAACAATTTGTAATATTCTGCTCTTTATTTAGATGCAATAGACTGGTATTTTGCCTTTATTCATACTGCAAGGATGAGAACTGTCATCGTTAGTGGAGAAGCGTTTTTATCAGTTGGAACCTAGCTTTGTGTTACTATTGCTAATAAAGCAACATATGAAACAGAGATTGTTGTCCAGAATATAAGGGTCAGAGCACAAGAGAGACTAGTTTAAAAATCAAGGTTTCCAAACCAAACAAAGATAAGTGTGTCCAACACCTTGTGTATCTTGGCGTTTCTGTGCTTTCTGTGCTGCTGCTGTCTTTTATGTATATACAGTATTGTGCAAAAGTCATAGGCATGTATAAAGACCTTAACATGACCTTAAAAATGAAAAAATAAAATCTGTTTACTCAAAGAAAAATAGTACATCCTGCAGTTAACAGTAATGAACTAAAAGATCTGAACTAAATGATCTAGATCAGATTTACTGGAGATATTAATGGATTTTACTTATTAATGGATCACTATATATACCACCTCTGAAATGTGTTTTTGTGACACATCCTTATGCTTACCCATTTTTCCTGCTTCCAACACATCACATTTAAAAACTGACTGCTCATTTGATCCCTAATATATCCCATTCCTTGACGGGTGTCCCTGTAATCAGATAATCAATGTTATTATTTATTTCACCTGTCACTAGTTTTGTGATTGTGATGTTATGGCTGTGTGTGTGTTTGTGTCTATGTGTGTGTGTGTGTGTGTGTGTGTGAAATGTCAGTAAAATTGCCAGCAACTCCATATTTGCTGTCAGGTCAAATTTACATTTTGCTGAAATGTCAGGACAAAAACCGTGCCCTGACTTCACTAAACATTTTTCTTCTAAAACCTAAAAAGGCCAAAAGGTTTTCTCTTGGTTACTGAGGTTAAGGTTAACGTTAAGGTCAGGGTTAGTGTTAGGAATAGTGTTAATCAGCCACATTTGTGTGTGTGTGTGTGTTTTTAGGTAAACTGTTATGTTACTTATTTGGGCACATTTACATTTATATTACATGTTAGTGAAACACTGAAATACATTTTGCCCTTCCCTGTCCAAGGACATGGCTGACCTTCTGACTGATAGACTGCCTGCTTTGGCAGAAACCTGCACTTGGTTCCCTGTTCTGTTAAATTGGCCAAAGACTTCAGGGCTGTAACTGACAGTGAAGATGACCGATGTGTTCCTCTACAGGAGGAACTGAGTGGATAATGTACAGCTGTTCACATTTGGCCCCTTTTCCCCCTCCTTTTAAGCAGCCAATGGATCTGTCTTACCATCGTCACACAAAGGAGTCACGTTCATGAATCAATGCCAGGCTTGTGTGTTGGTGGGAGGATTTACAAAGGGGCAGCTTGGGCACGGCAATAAAAATGTCATTATTCAGCAGTAGTGCAGAGCATGGATGACTGTGTTTTTAGTACGTACATGCATCTGTGTGTGTGTGTGTGTGTGTGTCTGTGGGTATGTGTGTGTGTGTGTGTGTGTGTATGAGTGTGGGGGATGTAGAGCTATGGGGGCATAACAACAATACCGCTGTATGAGCGAGACAAAATAAGGATGGGGCGTCTAGAAGGAGGTACAAGAGATAACGGGGGAAAGGGGGAGGGTGAAGAGTATTTGCAAACCATCTGTTGAAAAATGGCAGGCTGCAAACATCAGCTGTGAGCTTGGAGGAAAATTGTTCCTCCTACTCACTGGTGGGTTGGAGCTATTTGGATTACAGTTTGAGCAGCAGAATGCAAAGGCAGTTATCTGCTGTCAAAAATAAGCCCTACAGCTAGTTTTCTGCTTTTAAGGCCAGTGCGTGGAGACCTGTCTTAATGTCTTGAAGCTGTGTTACTAAAGGCACTGTACATGTGAGTCAAAGCACAAAAACCTTTTGCTTCACTGGTGGATTTTGAATGGAGACGAAAAAATGATTACAAATTTGCTGTTGTAATTTCATGGAGTAAATCCAGGCTGCAATCTGGACAGACAAATGAATACATGATAACTGACCCATATGAAGCATAAGGCATGGGATCAAAGGCAAATATCAAGTAAACTGTTGGTACAAATAAAGGCAAATCTACTGGAAGTAAGCTGGGAAAATGAGGGCACGAGTAGGATTTAAATGAGACTATTTAAATGCAAACCCAGCAGGCCAGACTTCTCCATTTGAGCTTGACACTTTTTTTCAGGTGTCTCTCAATGGGCTATTAAATGTAAGACTAGAAGGCGAGATACAAGCCAGGTATTGTTGGCTCTGACAAAAATCTCCCCAAGGCATGTTAAACCACAAAAAGATTCACTGTAATGGACTACGTTTGGTCAAATAGCCTACATTTAGATAAAAAATATTACAATCATACAGGACAATACAGGAGGTTCAAATCATTATTAAAGATTTACTAGTAAATGATAAACTAGTAAAGTATATGTGAAGAAATTACGTGATTATTATTATTTTTTTTTTGGGGGGGGGAGAAAAACCCACTTCAAAGTACTTGGAACTGGCCATTAATCAGACTTCCATCTACATGGTCTTTTAAGAGCTTTCAGGGTTTAAGAGAAAGCTTCCTCTATATGAATTATATTGTTAATGTGAGTTGAAACTCAATTAAATTGAATGTATCCTAGTTTTTAATCATCTACTTTGTCTGTGTGATGTTGAATAGGTCTGGTATTGGTGCAAAACACACCAAATTATAAAACATTAAAATCCTCTTCTTGCATCAACTAAAATCTGGTAATGTGTTCATCAAAAGACATTTGCTTTTAACAAAAGTGAACAGAATTATAAGTATTCATTAAAAATTGGCCACAATCAAATGATTGCTTGAGGTTAACACGGTCACACATCCACACCTTTGTTAGCATACATCAGTAATGCAATCAAGCCTGTGATTACAGTCATTTTCAACTCAAGTATGTCTGCCTGCTAACATCTCTCTCTCTCTCTCTCTCACACACACACACACACACACACACACACACACACACACACACACACACACACCCCTTTTTCGTTATTCCAGAGAAGCTACATTGACATTAAGCTTTTTAACGGAAATAGCCACCTGATGGCATTTGATTCTTTATAAAGTGATTAATGTGAATTGTGAGTCAGAGTGTTTAAAAAAAAAAAAAAAACAGAGACTAATGTCTTAATGTACCTGCATTAAGATGAAGACTAATGCACGGATGTCTCCAAAGTCAGCAATTAAAAAAATTTCGAGATACTGGATAAAGCCATTCTCCTGCTACTTTACTCTATTTAGCCTTAAATCTATTTTCAAATGTCAGCTGATGAGTCAGTACAGCATTATTCAATTACGTATTCGTATTAGGTAGGTTACTGAATATCTTATATTTAAACAGATTTTGCATGGTTCACTATATATGTGTGAGGCATGAATTATGAATTAAACATGAAGGTCATTGCTCTGATGAAATATACAAGACTGTCCCCCGAAGAGGCAAACCTAGTATATATTCAGCTTAACAGTGCTGAGGTAGGAATTACTGCTGGGGCTTGTACACAGTACTGCCTCATCTTTTTTCTTACCATCATGACCACCAATTAGCGGTAAAGAATTATGATAATGAGACAAACTGCATTATTTACTGGTCTAACGAAGGGCTGGGGGCTGCAGATTAACAGTGATTGCATACCTGATGCAGGTGCCATCATTTCGACATGGTTGGTGCTGACAGACTGGTGTATCACAGTTCTGGATGTTTTGGCCCCGACGAGCCTCTTCCATTATGTGCAGTTTCCTAGAATTGACCTGAAGCTCCAGGATGCAGCCCACAAAACCAGATTGATTAACTATGTTTCCATGCAACTCAGAAGGAAATGGAAGACCACCCAGGAAAGTTGGTCCGAACACAACCTGAAGTTTACAAAACAAATCAAACAAATCTTTAATAACATGTTGTATAGCATAATCAGGTAAAGTAGGAGTTTATCACAATTAAAAAATTCTAAAAAAAGGTCAACTACTGATGCTTATCTATTTTTTCAGGGGTTAATGTACCAAGAAATTGTGGCTAAACATATT
The DNA here is from genome assembly GCA_028565595.1 of Duopalatinus emarginatus. Taxonomy (NCBI): domain Eukaryota; kingdom Metazoa; phylum Chordata; class Actinopteri; order Siluriformes; family Pimelodidae; genus Duopalatinus; species Duopalatinus emarginatus. The sequence continues at coordinate 7,756,380 of JAOVVF010000033.1, read as the reverse complement.
TTCCTTGAAGTGCTCAACTGAAAAGTATGGATAGCTAATGAACTTAGCAAAGCATTTATAGTAAGCGTAAATGTACAGTTTGAAGGTTAAATATATTTTATATGCTCCAGAGCTTTATAAAAGAACCATTAAGGCCATGATAGCAGCACACAGATTGACACCCAACTCAGTATAATTATGGTGATGCATTAGAACAGGTCAGGATTCTCCATATAAAAGCAGGAAGCCAGTGATCAATCAAATGTGGATGTCTAGCAGTGTGTGCTTTTATTAGTGTGTGTCCTTTAATTATTCATGTATAAGGACTAATAAGACTAAAGAAGATACACAAGATCTTATAATTAGGAAGTTAATATAGAGGATGCTCTCTGTGAAAAAGGACTGTACCACAATTGGATTAATATTACAAAGTCATGATCTGGAGTCTGCCCAGGGGTTGAAAAATAATAATCAGCTTATTATTACTGAATTCAACCTATTTAACCCTGGAACAATGGCCCAATTTGATCTGTAGTTTTAAACACTTTAAGTGAGACAATGTGGTCATTATCTGCAAATTAGAATCAGAATCAGAAATACTTTATAATTATTATTATTATAAAATTATTGTTATTATATATAAGTTAAAATATGTGGAGATATTGGTAGAGATATTTCACAGCTCAACATCCAACCTGCAGAAAAATGTACCTGTATATCATTAGCTAGCTGAAGGAACTAGCTACAGAAATATATTGTTTTAAAGTTTGAATGCTCCAGATTTAACTTAAAATGGCACTTCGATGTTGTGTATTATATTCAAGTGCTGTTATAGCCTATAGGCAACATCCGGAATATTAGGAATCTTTGCCAGACAGTTTACTAAATAGCTAGTAATAAGAACTCACAAACAAATCTAGCAAGCTACACAGACCCCTCTGCTTAACTGATTATTACACGTAACTGTTCAAAGATTCATTCATCAGAAAACAAAAAACAATCACTGGGCTCCCAAATAGCACAACAGTTGGGATTAAATATCATCTGTATATCACAAGTTTGAATCCTGGGTGATGTTAGATATGATGATCCATCATATGTATGATGATCCATACCCAGGAGTCCGGAGAGCAGGACTGGCAACTGGCTGTGCTCTCAGGTAGGGAGGTGTGGCATGCTCTCTTTCCCATGTCAGTCATAGTGATTCTAGCTGATTATGGGCAGCTGCAAGCTCATCTATGTTTCATCAAGTCAATGTCATTTTAATTCAAATCCCATCCAATCAAATCAAAATGTCTGTGGTCATGCAAACAACCATACACAATACTATGTGCTGTGACACTATCACTATATGTCAAATAAAAAATAGTCAAAAATATAGCAAATTTTGCCAATTTGATCTAAACTGCAGATAAAAAACATTTTTGACGAAAAGTTTTAGTTAACCAAATTCTACCAAAAGTTCTCAAAAATAGTGAATCTGCAATTTACAGCATGGTTGCTTTTTAGAAAAATACGAGGAAGCAGAACACCAGAGCTTTGAAGAAGACCTCAAGCACAAAGTGTGAAGAACATTTCCATATCATTGATTTATCAAATAAGTTTATTTTTCACTCAAAACTTGCCCTTCTTTTAAAAAAAAAACCATACAATAACATGCAGCACACAGCTCAGGAACTGCACGACCACACTTCCATAAAAACCCCTTACTCTTCTGAAGCCAAACTTCATAATCCATTGTTAGTGTTAGTGCATTACTTTTCACCTTCTCTACTGTCATCTGAAGACATGCAGTACTTTAATCATTTGCTGAGCACAGAAGTTTTGGCTGTTGAAATTTAACTGAGTGGAAAGCAATATCCTTACCAAATTAAATAAGTAGACAATTCAACAGGCACATTTCACTTTAACTGAGTCAGCACAAAACTACCCACAGTTTTATCCTCAGAAAGAAAAAAAAAACCCATCCAGTCAGTATGGCACTGATATTTGTTTGTTTCTACTCTTAGTAAAAGGACCAATAAGTGTGCAGATTTGTTAACAAAACTAAAGACTAACAAAGCTCTTATATTTGGATGATATCAAATGATGAAACACTGTAGAAATGTGAAAGTAAGAAAGAAAGTAAACTATTTGCCTACTGTGAAATGTGACCTCCTGCACTCAACCCATCAGTGCAGTCAAATACACACACACACACACACACACACACACACACACACACACACACACACATACACACACATACACACACCAGTGAACACTATGTGGCAGTGAACACACTTGGGGGGCAGCCCCAAACCACAGCACCCAGGGAGCAGGTGGGGGGGGGGGGTGTTGGTGCCTTGCTCCAGGGCATTTTAGTCATGTCTTTTACGCTGCAGGAATCAAACTCAGGACATTCTGGTCACAACACCGGTCCCCTAACCACAAGCCCACAGCTACCCAACAACAACAGATCATTACATCCTTTTAACCGGCCAATATGCATTTTGGATCTGGATTATAAATTAAATGGTTGTGTATAATGATAGTGTCATTTACAGCATCATCCTGCTGAACTCTCAAATCTGTCTCATGAGAAGATATTGATTAATTTTCTGTAACAGCAGCTCTGACAATGGAGCTGGCGGTCACTTAAACAACTTGTGTATAATAAAGGATTTATTTTAATATGTTATCCTTACTATAAAACCCAATCCTTCACTGCGACTTAAATGACAGATGATCTGTGTATTCTAAGGCTAATAATAAACTGGCAAGTATTTAACAATGATAAAGTAACACTGTCTCATGTTGGGCCACATCACTGGTTATTTTTCTATGATAACAGACCCAGTAATGTTTTATTAATGTGATCTGTTAACATCATAAAGGGCTTTTAAGAGAACAGTGCACTCTTGTTTATTTATTATTCAGTTTCAGGTTTTGTGATTATATCTGTCGTCCTTTTTATTATATCTACAAGAGAGGAATAAGGTTTACATTTGATGACCATCTGCAATCATACTGTAGGTTTGAGCGTCTTGGTATAGACCATCAATAAACAATAAGAAAATCAACTATTATGTTGTGAATTGTGTGTGAATATCCTGGATGCACAGCATTTTAACTGATAGGGAAATGCTTCACTTTTACCATCTGTTTAAAATGTGACTGGATCATGAACTAAACTCAATAGATGGCCTGGCAATAAAAGCAAAAGGCTTGCTGGTTAAATACCAAATGGAGTTCATTTGAAATCACAGATAGTATTGGATTTACCTCAGACAAGGGTTCAGATACATATTTCTGTGATCGATTAGCAGTTCCATTAGCTGAGGCTATTTCAATCATGCATAACCCTCCGTCTTTGCTGACAGGCATCCAATATCTGAAAGAAAGTAAGAGAGCAAAGAAAAAAAGAGGGGACACCGAGAGAGATGAGAATGAAATCAGAATATATATATATATATATATATATATATATATATGATCCTGTGAGTGAGTGAGAAGAAGAGTGACAGCAAGATGGGGCACAAAAGAGTGAGATAGTGAGAGGAGGTTTGAAAGGGAGGGAAATCTCATTAAAACATGGCGCATTCACAATAAATCCATTTAAGCATGAAAATGATGCAGACTTGGCCGGGGGAGTGTGGCCTGGTAATGGAGATGGTGTGACTTGCTGACTTGCGCCGTTTCAAATCCTAACCGTCACACTGCATCAACTCTGCATCAGAGTCAAATTATCCTCCATTACCATTTCCCTTCCATCACCATTACCACAGAACACACACAGACACTATATATATATATATATATATATATATATAACAGAAAAATCAGAAAAAATCAGAAATGTCAAACATTTGTCATTATCAGCAGATGAAAGCATGAAGCATCGGTTTTAGATATGACACCAACACCAGTAGATGCCATGCCACGGCCAACCATTACAGACTGTGGAAACTTCTCACTAAACTTCAATTGCTCTTCCTCCAGACTATAGGACCCTGATTTCAAAATGCAATGGACATTTACTTTTTATTTGAAAAGAGGACTTCAAGCCACTGAGCAACAGTCCATTTCCTGCTTCTCCTTTTCCCAGGAAAGACACTTTGACATTGTCTCTGGTACAGGAGTGCCTTTATATTAGGAATGCTTCAGTTGCAGCACCTTTTCTGGAGACGTGTGTGGTGGCTCATGATGCACTGACATCAGCCTCAGTTCACACACCAAGATTCAGTTCTGGAATCATCTTTTTTTTTTGACAATCCTCTCAATGCTGCGGTTATCCCCGTTGGATCCTGCACGTTTTCCTATTATCAACTTTTAGTTAAAGTTCCATTCATGTGCTTTAATGTAGCACTTTGCAATCAGCCAGCATTTTCAGCAATGACCTTTTGTGGCGTACCCTCACAGATCGTCATCTGAACAACTGTTAAGTCAGCAGTCTTCCCAATGATCGTGGTTGAGCATGCTGAGTTAGACATGCTACTTATACTGTTTGAATAGTAAACTCATAATGAATTAATCTAATAATTCTTGAACTGTTGCTTTTCATGTAATAAATATAAAAACATGACAGTTTACTATTTAAAACATAATGAAGGCTCCTAAAGTTTTGCATGTACATATATATACTTTGTGTGAAATAATACAGGAAAAGATGACAATCCTGCACTCAATACCTGGGTCACACACAGAAACCAGCACGTTCCCTACACCCGTATTCTCTCTGCCACCGTCCTACGTTGCTATGGCCGCTTAAAATCCGATCAGCATCTGAATGTTAAGTATAATAATGCAAGTTAACTAAAATAATACCGAGTAAGATTACACAATCCTGCACCTACTACATGAGTCACACACAAAGTCCAGCACCTTCACTACACCCATATTCTACAAAACATCTTCACTTCCTTGTTAACTCTTCATAGGAGTTATCAGGTAGGCAGTCTGGAATCACAGATCCACCTCAGTTCACCTCACAAACCTACCCCTTAAGTTCACAGTATACATTATACACACCACTTGTACATTCACCTTGGCCTCCCTGGCTAAGGCTATACCCAGACTTTATATATATATATATATATACACACATACTAGTACATCCCGAAAAGTATCAGTATATTAATACATGTTATATATTTCCGTCAGCCATTTGGGCCCATTAACAGGTCTCCTGCTGGCAGGAATAGGCTGCTGCTTTGAGATAATTTTTTAATGTGCTGCCAGAAGGTGTAGATGATGTAAGGGATATTTTTCTGAAGATTTCAGCGGATCTGAAACGTTAGGTTTTAATGACAGGCATAAAAGCATTAAAGATCTTATAAAAAAAAAATTTTTGGAGATTAAAACCTCAAAGAAGGGTTGACTTTAATGTTTAGAGGGTTTTCTGGCAAAACATTTGAGTAGGGCTTTAATCTGAATCAGTTCATGCTAAAGATAATGAAATGTACACATGAACACTGGGCTCATACAAACACCAACAATAAGACGTGCGGAATTACTATAATGACTTGCTTGGGTTAGAGACGGAAATGAATAGAATCAATTTTGGAAAGAAAAAAAGAATCAGGAAATTGATAAACAGTTTCCATTTAGAATTAGATTAGTGTGATCTATACTGTAGTGTAATATCAGGAGCTGTTGAACTTTGAAGCATGAGCTCAGTTTCTTTAGTAGACATGGCCAAGAACTGTTTATATTTACAGGAATAGGTTATTTGAATGACATTATTTGAGTGACATTTGAGTGCCAGATACTATTAATTGCCACTAAGTTCAAACTAACAAAAAAAAAATTAAGACTGGACAAAATAGACAGTTATTATACACAGAAAAAAAAATCATAGTGCAGATATCTTAAATAAAGAAAAAGTTATATTCTGATTTTCTATTTACAGCTTACATACCAAATATAAATAAATAAAAAAAAATCTGCCATATATCTGAATAAGACAATATAAACCTTTAACTGACATACTTATAGGCATAATGTTTATTAAAATCAGTTATATAGGCCAATGCTTCTATTGTTTTTAGTTTGACCTAAATGCAAAAACATAAAAAATAGGCTAGAGTTTTACGTGCTGAGATATAGTTTGGTGTATCTTCACCTGAGAAGCTCGTGTCACATATGGTATATCACAGTGTTTAAAATGTGCCACAGTGTGCACACCAGTGCTGAGGGTAAATCAAACTGCAGCCTACACGTGGTCATAATGGTGTAAAAAACATTGTATATGCAATGGATACAGTGTCTGAAATTGACTGTAGTATTATAATAATAAATAGTAAAAGCTTGGAAATTAAAGTCCTATGTAGCTTACACAAGCTATACGTTTCCTGAAATGAATGGAATTTAAATTAAGTTATTATGGCATTTTTACCAATCGACATTGATACAAACAGTCAGAAAAGGCATAAAGCAGAGAAAAAGTCTCCAAGAAAACATGAGGAAGAAACCTTAAGGGAAACCAGAATCAAAAAGGAAGTCATCCTCATCTGTGTGGGACACTGGGTATTGTGATTATAAATTCATTTCACTGGTTTATTTGTTCAACCTTAAAAAAATTACATCATGTAACAGGTAACTGAACTGGGTTTATTAAACTCAAATAAATACTTTAAATTAAATAACAGGCTTATTAAACATATTTATTTGTGTTGAATAAACCTAAGTTATTTTTAAAAGTCTGAACGAACAATCCACTGTTTACTGTATACAGTAGCCAGGAGAGTTAGCATGAGCAGACTGGGAGCCTTATTATTATATTCATATGAGAACAGCACAGTATGTATGATGGGCATAAACTATTTCAATCTTTATGGTATCCACGTGAGTCACAATTCACACATTTCAGAGTGAAATAACAACATCCTTTGGGTGCTAGACAGTTATTATTGTGGGTTTAGCATTCCAACACACACACACACACACACACACACACACACACACACACACACACACACACACACATTTTCATGTAGTCATACTTCTTAAGACTGCTATTGATTGCGTATATTCCACTGTGCTCATGCGCCTCACTGTGTCTACCTTTCACTGCTGGCTTTGTGTACTGTATTCTGTGTATTCTGTGCTGTGGGGGTGGATTCCTGCAGGCTACCATCGTTCTTTTGAAACGTCAAAGGATGACTCGTTCGAAGTCATGTGAAAAATAAAGGAACTTGCTTGATGTAATGCAATAAAAGGTCTTTTGACAAAGATCTAATGCAAAAGTGCCCCCCCCCCCACACCACCCCCAATTATATATTTATTTAGTCCACATGCATATGTCAGTGTTTTTTTGACATTGTGGAAATATACACTAATCCTCTGAGTGGCTAGAAGCAGGAGAAGTGTTGGATCACATAATCAGACAGCACTATAGCACTGCATGTTTGGCATGCCCTTAAGCATCCATGGGGAAACAACTAGGTCAGTTAACATATCAAGTAAATGGCATTTAGACAGTCAATGCAGAATTGTGGGAGGTGGGGTGGGGGTGGGGGTTCTGCTGCTGGTACATCACTGATAACAGTTTTTGCCTGGTTAGAAATGCTCAAATGGGAGAAAAGAATAGAAGGAAAAAACCTGTAATTTTCTCTGAATTGCTCCATTTCCTTTTTATTCAGACTCCACATTTTCTGTTTCTAAGTGACGTATGTAAAGTGCATACCGAATATGTACATCATCTAATTAAATTACTCCTTTTTTATGTCCTTTTACTGAGTAGTGAACAATAATTCTGCAGGGGGTTAACATGGGTATGGTTGCAGGATAAAAAAGATCAGGAAGTGGGTTATAAGAGTTTTCTACTGTGCATTGTACCCTAGAAAGTAAAAAAACTAAACGCAAACATATAACAACAACATAAAAACCACACAAGGTCCTGATTTAGCATAGCTCAATATACCCTGCCGTTCCTCATTGTACCACAACTGTCAGCACTCCGAAAAAAGCATCTGCCTTTTCCCATCTGGGACCTTCTCTTGCTGTTTTTATTCTAACAGTCTTCTATTTGTGAATGTAGAAGAGGTGGGATAGGGAAAAAATATGTTTGTTTAATGACCAGATGCAAGCAATCAGGCCGATTGCCCTTGCACTAATTTGAATCAGCCTTGCAGGACACCTCCTTGTAGGCAATCACTGCCCTTCAACTTCAGGTAGTGCTAATTACAAGGCTAGGCAGGTTACGAAACTCGTTTTGCATACAGATTGATGCATTAACACCCGGTACAGCCTGCAAGCAGGAAATACAAACTGATGGGCCAAGTGTTATACATGTATCAGGTTATGAAACTTGATTGCAGCCGTTTTATGATGCTATTGTTTACGAAAACTCTAATAAAGGCTATAATGCTGTGATCCATAATCAAGTGATGCTTATCATAATTATGGAATTTTAATCACATTACAGATATTGTACAGCTATTTATATTAAGAAGCACTGCACAAGATGAGATCAGAATCTATTTGCAAATCAATCTTGTGCCTCAAGGCTTTAGTTTCAATTTTATTACAAGGTTTCTGAAAAGTAGTAAAGGTAAAAGATATGAACACCTGCTTGCAGAGTATTTTCTTTCTTTGTGTCTAATTATATATAATATATCTGCTAATGTGGACACACTATCATGTACACATACTCTTCAATATGCAAAACAATGAGGATAAGAATAAGGTAGCCTTGCATTAATAAGAATAAGGATAAGAATAAGGTAGCCTTGTTTTTTTTTTTTTTAAATCACATATCAAGAGTTATTTATATTATTTATATTAGTGTTTTTTGAAGGCAATACAGGAGGAGAGGAAGAAATTGAAAAGGAAGGTGAGGGAAAGAGTTAGAAGGTGAGCTTACCGCTGCTAAGCCTTTTTCAAACCTTATTAAAACATGAGGACTACAGGAAGGAAAAAATAAAGCCGTCAGATATTAGAGTGAAAAGAAAGGAGAAGTAAATAGGAAATAAATGAATAAAAAACGAGAGAGGGAGAGGAGAGAATATGTGATGGGGGATTGACAGTGTTTCCAATGGCAGCTGGAATTCAAGCAGACAAACACTGGATTAATGGATCTGAATAGAAAAATCTCAACCTTCAAAGTTTTAGTAAGTTAATCACAAATTTGCTTTTTTTATGAATATATATTTCTGAATATAAATCTTCCACTTGAGCACTAGAACAGGTAAAAAGTAAAAGAAGAGGAAGAAGACGAGTGCAAGGCTTAAAAGCATTATAATAATTACTTTAAGTAATGTTTTAGTTGCATGAACAGACACACATCTGGTCAAAAAATACACACACACACACACACACACACACACACACATACATACATGTCCTGTTTTCAGATTCTATTAGAGGGTTAGAAAATGAGCAAAATATAATTAGGCATCGTTTTCCCTTCTACTGCTCAGGAAAATAAGCTCATAGTGCCGTACTGCACAAGCTGAGTGGAGCAGTAAATGGATGGCTGGTTATATAGGCAGTTAAGGAGAGGAGGCTGAGACAATCCACAGTGCTGTTAAACCTCTGACAATAAACAGCAGCAAAGCCTGAGTGCATTTCCCATTCAGAGCACTTGGCTGGATACAGGTCGTTCCTTTCAGCACTAACGCAACAAAACTGTGGTGTAAACAAACACCTATTCAATATTTCATCCAGCAAAAAAATAAGCGTTTCTCATGCCCCTCTCAGCTGTAACTTATTCATCGTGTCATCCAAAATCAAAAGCAGCTTTTTGAGCTCAGCAGGATGAGATGTGCACTTAAATTATTCAGCCTTCGCTGCTGAGATTCTTTTTTTCCCCTCCTCCTTTGGCCTCACTTCTGATCTATTGCTGTAATAAGAACGGAGATTCACCTACTCCGTCTCAACTTTTATATTCTGCTCATTGAAGACTTTCTTCTCACCCTCGGCACCTCACCCAAGACATTTTTAACCATTTTTATTAATAGATTCGGTGATATATTACCCGAACAGCTTCTCTCCGATACAATTATCCTGTCCTGAGGATCTGTTAGCATGTGTTTGCATGGTGGAAGAAACAGCATGCAGACCTGAGCTCAGATCTGATGCAATGCAATGACATCTCATACAAGCACAGGGTGTCTAGCATGGGGAAAGACACATGCAATTGGGCTTCTGTTACGATGCACATTTCAACAAAGGTTGAGCTGAGCTGAGGGTGGGGGGGTGGGGGGGGGGGGCAAAGCAAAAGATAAAATACCGGAGAGAGAGCTCGAAGTGTGGAAGGTGTCAGGAGCTGGCAACAGATGGCAGTAAAGCATCGTACTGTGGAGGCTTCGAAGTAAAGTGCGCATGCGTGCACACACACACACACACACACACACACACACACACACACACACACACACACACACACACACACACACAAACACACACACACACACACAATGCAGCTTCAGTGGTGGGTGTAAAGAAGGGAAATGAAAGAAAAAAAGAAAACAACAAATTGAAAATGAGAGGGAGGTCTTTTTATATCGTATTCCCAATTCCAGAAGGATTGGCACAATGTCAGCTGAAGACCAAATCTGGACACACTGTGATCTCTTGGAAGTACCACTTTCAATATAACCATGCAGACTCTTAAGGACACATTTGTGTCTGGCTGACTATAAATGGAATCTAAATAGGTCAAGCCTTTTAGATACCTTCACTAGTTTTTAACTACCTTAACACCCATTCTGAATACAGAGTCATTCAGGAACGGATGAATGCACAGTGTACCACCTGCTGCTGCTGCTTATTTCCCCACATTTAACAACCTATAATCAAATGTCTTAATGCAACCCACCTATGACGTGGGAGAGAACAAAATGTACTCTATATATATATTTGTTCTGGCGTTTTGCTCCTCTCATCAATGATTCGGTGTGTAGGCTACATTGAGGCATGGTTAGAGATCAAAACAGTTTCCCTGGTCACGCGCCACCATTACAGCTGATTAACTATGATTTGAATTACATTTTTTTGTATGCCTCTTTTAAACAATAGCCATTGTCACAAAGCAGCTGCACATAAATCCAGATGCAGATGTAGAGTGTTTTTTCATATACAGTGTATAGGAAATCTGCACAGGTGAACACGAAAAGAAAATAAATGGAGGATGCATGCACAAAATGCTTTTTACGTATTTACCTAGTCATTTATTGGGCACCCGTTCAGTGCTCTCTGTGCCTGGGTAATTTTTCTATTTATTAAAGCAGATTTTAGTTCTACACGACCCTTGGCCATTGTTTTTTTTTCTTTTAGTCTTATTGGCTCATTTAATTATGTGCAGCATAAAAATATCCCAGACCCAAACAACAAATGAACCAGAAGAAGAGTCAGATTCTGCAAATTGACTAATAAGTGTAAAAACTCCCTTAGATCTCTAATGAACAAGACAGAGGTGGTAGTCATGCCCTAAGATGACATGAGGAGGAAACCTTGAGAGGAACCAGATTCAAAAGGGAACTCTTTAGGGTGACATCAGACTGTAAGATTATAAATCACTACTCTTCTACACCTGTATAATATATGGTCAAACAATACTGAAAATTGTGTTGAAAGGATGCACTATAGGAGCATTATAGTCTTTATGATAACAACAGCAGAGGAAGTTGTAAATCTACAGCATCCATCTCAGATTTTATTTTACAGATCTTATCATGTTAATGCAAGAAGTTGCTTCCCTATAGAGAGACTGGACGTCTCAATTATTTTTGCCTGCCTTCATGTTTGTGCTTTTTAGCTGTAATGCACAAGCAAAAAAATATACAAAATTATGCAAAGCAGTAATGAACTGTTGACCTGCGGAAGGACAACAAAAATATCTAAGTGCAAAGCTACTGCTTTATACTGTTGTCGCAGGGCAAGCAGATTTTGATCTGGTTAGCCTTTTTATGTAAAAAGCAAATCAGAAAAAAACATAAATTATTCATCAGGGATTTAAAAGTCAATCTGTAAGGTCAGAAAGCCACAATATGGAATGTAGTCTCTCACGTGTTGATCTTTGCCACCGTGTGACTAAATCTCACACACACACACACACACACACACACACACACACACACACACACACACACACAGAGTTTCTGGCTACTGCTGACCCTTAAAGTTACCCATCCATATTTTTATAAGCCTGTATACAATGTTTACAGCGTCCCTTCTGTTTCAGTTAAAGCAGCAAAGACATCTTACTAACAAAACTATTTATTGCTTATAGTCTGTCATCCATATAATGAGTTTTCTCTTTATCACACAGTAAAGTGTTTATTAGGAATGGGAATGAATATGATGTTCACACCTGAGCAAGTCAAACTGCATTAAGACAGTAATTATTAATAAAGCAATCAAATGAAATAGTTTACAGAAAGAAAACAATTTAGACTTAATTACCAGATAGCCAGTGTAAATACTCCAAATTAGAAACTGCACATTATTCTCACATTCAGAAGTTTATTTGCTGCTGTGCAATTACTATGTAGCTATTTAAAAAACAAAAAACAAACAAACAAACAAAAAAAACTACATATCAGTTAGGATGTAGTGATTATTGGCATGTATTAAAAATTATGGACCAAAGAGTTATATAAAATTTAAGGTAAACACAGTCTAATCGAAAACACTGTTAAAGACCTTTTAGGTTTATATATTTTTAACGTTTAAAAAATTGAATTGCGATTAATCTCAGAATTTTATATAGTTAATCGCGATTAACATTTTTAATAAGGCTTTAAAGTGAAATTTTACAATTAAAATGGTGAACACATGTTATACTAAAAGTACTTCCTGTTTAACAGATCTTTCACCATCACTCAAACCTGAAACAGTACGTCATCCGGGAACTTTTCACCTACTGCT
>JAOVVF010000033.1:7706444-7718327 GCA_028565595.1 Duopalatinus emarginatus | reverse complement strand
ATATATATACAGATATCTGGAGCACTAAATAATTACATATACTATAGTGTCACTGTGTATGCATATGTATGTAAAGGAAAGGAGATTGAACACTGAATACTCACTGTAAAGTATAAGTCCACTGAGAGCCTTGATTTTCACAGTAAGATGAATGCTGACTGTGTATCGAAGAGATGTGGTCTCAAAGCTTGTATATGATGGAGTAAAGAGCTGAAGTTCCAAGTATGAGGACCCACTAAACAAAGGGAAGGATATAGAAGTTTCTGAAATAAAGAGAAAAAAGAAAGAGAAAATGTTTTGATTTATGATTGTCAAATTATTGTGAAAGTTAAAAGCACATAAAAAATCATTAGAGCTGACAGTCTTGTGCTTGTATCATACTACAAATTGTTTGATTTAAAAATCTTGTGCAGCTACAGCCTAGTTAAGGATTCTGTGAATTAGGTATTCTGTGACACTCAGCCCACAAGCAAAAGCAAGAGGAGTCCTATCATGCCCTCCATGAGGCCACTGTTATCATACTGAGGATGACAGTTCCATGTGACTTTGGGCAAAGAGGCTAGAGGAGCCTCTTGCTTCAGTCACGGCTTCTCTGAGGCAGTAATGAACCCTTATCTTTTTTGCTGAAAGGGCAATGTATGAAGTGCTGTCAAGCAGCCTTGGTCGGCGATGTCATGGTATTTGAGATGGAGGACTCCAGTAGGCTAACCAATAAGGCTGACTCAGTAAAAACATAATAATATTTCACAGTGATTCACAAAAGTTCATTCTTACATATGTACAGTGGTGCTTGAAAATGTGTACATTTTCTATATTTCTGCATAAATTTATAAAACAATCTGATAAAACATTATCAGATTGTCACAGAAGCTCTAAAGGTAGGACCAAATCAAACAAATAAGACAAAAGATTAGACTCATTCATTTAAGGAAAATAATCTAATAATACATGTTTGAGAGTGGACCTTCAGGCTCAAATTGTGTACAAAATTAAGAATTCAAGACCACTATTACACTTCCCAGGAGGGGTCAAAACCAACAACGATCATACCAAGAACAATGTGTGCGTTAGTCTGTGAGATCACAAAGGACGAATGAAACCAAAGTCGATCTTTTAGGTTTTACATTTACATTTGTATTAAAAGCATTATGTTTGGAGAATGGAAGACACTGCACACCAGCATAAAAAGCTCAGTGAAACAGTGAAACATGGTAGTGGTAGTACCATGGAATGTGCCAAGACACCTAAGACATTAATCCCACAGTGGGAAAAGTCTCAGTGTTACAGCAACACAGCAATAACAAGCCAGAAAGACACTCAGTAGTAAAAAAAAAAAAGGTAACAACTAGGTACTGACAATTGAAACATTAAAAATAAATAAAGATTTCACATTGTGCATGAAACCCATATTGCACATTGGTATGATGTACAAAAATATTACATTCTGCATTCTGTATGTATACAGTGTATGTGTAAGTATAAGTGGTCTAATGGGAGTAGTTTTGGTTGTACAGTCTAACAGCAGCAGGAAAAAGGACCTGTGATATTGTGTGTTCTCACACTTGGCATGAAACAGTGGTCAGAGTGGAGGATGGAGAAGAAGAGGAGGGCCTGTGGGTGCTGTGTCACAGCTAAGTGTAGGACATCACATCCAGCACAAGGGTTTGCAAAAGGGTACATATGCTGCTTTCATGATAACATGTAAGAATTCCCTTTGTTAATAGAAAGGTCTCATGCTAATGGCTAACAGTTTAATGTCCATATAGCAGACTTGCTCCTGAATAGTGAGATGCCTAAAATTACACCATCTATCATTCACACACACACTGCCAGCTTGCCTCCAATCCAGTTTGGTTTCATCTGCCCAAAGAACTTTCTCCCAGAAGCATTGTACTGCATTAATATGGATTTTAGCAAGTTACAGTCAGTGTTTTGCCTTCAACAGTGGTGTTCTTCTGGGTCTTCTTCCATGGAGCACACTGGACCACAAAAAAGTGATGCATGGTGTAATCAAATACTAATGTACCCTGACCTTGGAGTTCAGCTTGAATCTCTTTGGAAGTTGTTCCTGGTTCTTTGTCGACCATTTGCACTGTCCTTCTATTCGATCTGGAGTTGAATCTCTTGTAGGCTCATCTAGTGAGGCTGGCTACAATTCCTCAGTGAATTCTGTCTTTTGCTTATTCTGGTCTATGTTCAGTGTTGTGCACAGGATGATAGCAAACAGCAGAGTGACTGCTGTACTTTTCTCCATTTTAATAGGCTCCATGGCTGATAAGATTGAAGTGTGCAACAGTAATTAAAGAAAACGGTTAGCCTAATATATTTCTGTAATCCATTTATTTATACTATTTTCAGTGGTACCAAGAAATCTGCCCAGGTCATTGTAGAATATCTTTGTTGAAGAGGCAATGACACCCCCTCCCCCCCCCGCTTTGCTGTAAGACATGCAGTTACACATGTGAAAATTGCTCCTAATTTCATCACTTTTCAGGAGAAATTAATTAGTTTCAGTGAGCTTACTGTTACCAACAGATTTGTCCACATCTGTAATTCAAAAAGGCAAATAACAATTTTTTTGTCATGAATAGTGAGTGAATAATAAAAGTACTCACAAAAAACAGGGTCTGAATGCAAGCACAGGGAAGGATATAATGAAAACCAAAACCAAACAAACACAACAGATAATGAAAGTAAGCATAATAGCAAAATAGATCAAGGCATGAATGTCCTGGAGATATGAGAAATAGCACAAGAAACTTGGCACAAGGAACATGAACCAATACAATTTTCTGCAACGTGAAGGTTGAAGCCCAGGCAGTGGGGCGTCCTGCGGGGTCCGGGATACATTGGAGCTCAGGCTCCAGATCTGCCAGATCACAATCAGGCGGAGTCTTGGGCAGAGATCTCGTGCCCTATCTAGGACCTGGATTATGAGGGAGCCTGAGCAGGGAACAGGAAATACCTCTTCTCAAACATGGGTCAGGCTGGAGCTCATGTTAAACATCAGTAATGCCCCCTCAGGGTCAGGAGCAGGCATGGGCTCAGTGCTACCCTCTTCTTGGTGACAAACATACATGAGCTTGAAGACGATCAGCCACAACGACATAAACATTAGAGGATTTGCCAGAAACTGAAAATAAAATGAGCACTGCAAGAAAAATCTATCCGGCTCAAACTCTAGCCCATTGTAGGGTGCCGGTGGCATGAGCTCAAAAACAAGAGGCTTCCCGCTGTGTCCATTTTTATGACAGCAAATTCTGTCATGAATAGTGAGTGATTAAAAAATACTCACAAAAAACATGGTTTGGATGCAGGCATGATTTAATGAAAACAAAAACCAGACAAACATGAAAAGTCTACAACACAAAATGGAAGTAAGCATGTTTAACAAAACGGAACAAGGCATTAATGTCCTAGTGACATGAGATATGGCATGAGAAACTTGGCACTAGGAACAGGAACCAATAAAATTTATGGCAACGTGAAGGTTAATAGTCTCCTAGGTTAATAAATCCGAAAATGTGGCTCAGGCAAATGCTAGGAGTCATGTGGTTTCCTCACGTGACCTCCTTGTGCAACTGAGAATTTAAGTCCTTTTCCACACTTGAGTCCTTTTTACCCACTGAAACTTTCTACTTTTATGTAGTGTCATTAGCTGGAACTGAAATGGTTTAAAATAAACTATATATAACATGGTCCATACAATAGAAAAATCTGAAAATTCTATAGTTATTATATAGTTTATATATTGTGGATTGTTTATTTTGGAAATTATTGTTAAGACTGATACAACAGTTGTAGCACGGTATCAATCGGGGTTTCATTCTTAGCAGATCCTTAGCAGATATCCAGTGGTGCATCATTATAGTCATTAAAAAATCCATGCACTGAAACATGGTGGTGGTAGCATCATTCTGTGGGATCGGCAGAGCTTGGGAAACTGATCAAGGATGACAAAAAGTGTAACAAAAAGCAGTTACACAGTTATATAATAAGACTCAGTCTTATTATGTATTAGTACATAGGGCAGGGTCAAAATGATCTGGGACAAACACAGTCATAGATCTGGGAATTATTAAACCAAAACACCATCAAAAAAGGAATACTAGAAATCAGAGACAGCATACGAACAATTAATATCAATACAAGCTGGCAAAGAGAAGATATGGACATACATGTGAACACAATCTAGAACAAATAACTCAGAACTTAAGAGTAAATTCAAGACCAAGTTCAAAATTGAGAACCAGAATGTGTTAAAATGGCAGACTCACAACCCGACCAGAAAACGGCACAGTTTATATCCAGTCTGACTAGGATTTAGCAATTTTGCAAAAAGATCCAGATGTGCAAGGTTGATAGAGACAAATCCCAGAAGAGTTGCAGCTATAATCACAGCCAAAGGTGGTTCTACAAAGTGCTGTGTTACCATAATAAATATATTCAGCACCTTTAGTTATCTCACAAATATTATATGATATAAATATTAATCAGAGTATTATCAGATCTGTTTTAATTCTGGGGTGTAAGACTACAGAGTGTAGTGGATGTGATGTTATAAGCTTTGTGTAGCACACATTAGCACATTATAGGCTGTAAAAGAAAACGAGCTATAGGCTCTGTAATGAGTCCTGAATTGAACGTAGTGTCAGCCAAGATCCAATAGTCCAATAGCTGATATTTTATAGTGGCCAAGAGAGGGTGAGTGAGACAGTAAGTAAGAACAGAGAAATTCAGTTTAAGATGCCAGTTGTGCTCCTAGCATTCCCTGCAGAGGTTAACCTGACAAATTGAACAATGAGACGTGTCCCATTGGACACTGGGGCACATTTATGAGGACTGAAGATGGTGGTAATGAGGCGTTAGAGGAGGTCAGAATCAATATGGGAATGAGACTGAATAATTTCCTGCTCCAGTGCTTTGCTGGCTGGGGCTGAATCATGTGGTCCCACTCCTACTACTTCTCTTTGCTACTCTATGCAGCTTACATGCTTGATAAACTTTAAGCCTAGTCACTGACCTCCTGAGTAATGTTAGATGAACTACTTTAGTGAAAGACAAGAAAAACTAAAGCATCATAGCCTTGACAGACTGTACACTTTTAGTTGTATACTGTTATCATTTCGGAAATAGTACTCATCCTTCAAAAGGAAGTTGTTTTCATTGATGTGATGCTTAACAGTACAACAAGCCCTCTGACCAGTGAATATAATTATTTCCTAAAGATTTAAATAGCCTTTGAATGTCCCAGGTGTTCGGATGTGCTGGTGCCTCTGAAGTGTGCATGCAGGGACCCACAGAGACAATTTTTGAATCCATGAAGCGCTCAACCCAGACAGCATGCCAGTCAGACTGACAGAGCTTTTCATTCATTGTGATTTGCTTTCCCTAGTGAAATAGAAAATCACTAAAGCACTTGATTAATGATTAATATTCTAGCTGCTAAATACTATATACTGCTAAATACTAAACAAGTATACCTAAAGAATATTAAACCCACAGGTATACATTTAGCAACATGTAATTCCCACAGTGCACTGGATATTAAACAACCAATACTGTAGATTTCTTTGAAAGAAACTGGAAACATGAACAGATTATTACATTAATTCAAGCACTAATCACAAAGTAAACTGCATCTAAACTAAAACTGCAGAATTAAACTAAAAACGAAATATCAAACTGCTTAAAGTTTTGTAATTATAAAATACTTCCATTAATTTTACTGATATAATACATAAGCATTTTCAAAGACACCTTTTATATATGAAATCTTATACAGTAGCTAAAACAAGTATCTATAAACTGTATTTTAACAGATTTTAAAGGATCTTTTACAGTAATGCATTTATAAAAAAAAATGCATTCATATTTTGTAGCACTTTTTATTTAACGAAGCATCCTCGCTAGCATTTGGAGATAATAAACCGTTAGCATATTTGGAGTTAGCACTTGTTTTACTGTCACAGTTAGGAGGTGTATAAAATACACTAGGCACTAGAGAGGGCGCCCCAGGCCACAGAGCATTCTGCAGATCAATACAAAGGACAGACTTCCCAGTTCCAGCCTGGTGACATCATTTGACTGTCTACTATCAAAAATCTTCAGTAGTGCTGAAAGTTAATCCCTCAATACACTGGCTGAAGGTTATGCCCCAAGCCCCAAACCACAGCACCTTGCTCAAGGGCACCTCAGTCACGTCTTGCCTTGTGTGGATCAAAACTGGGACCTTCCAGCCACAAGACCAGTTCTCTAGGTGTTTCCAGTCTCCAGGACAGATGTTTAAAGAGAATGAGAGCAGAAAGCTTTGTGAAAGTGATGAACTATGAAGAACTATAAGCACAGATACACGTCTAATGAATAAATAAACAGGAAGGAAAATAAACATGTTATGATACAAAAAGCAAGTCAGCCTCAGACATGAGTAATTAAGGACATATTGGGGAACAACCAGCTGGCAAGAAAACAAACAGACAAACAAACCAACAAATGAATCAAAAAAATAAACCAAATATACCTTATTTGAACACAAGCACTAGGTATGATAGTTGTGTGCATTAATTATGCTCTTCTAGCAGGTAATAAAAGTTATTTGCTGTATAAAGATGAATGTTGTAACAATCACAGCATCATTGGTTCGTTTTATTAAAGGGATTAATAAATTATTACATGATTTAATTAATTATTACATATTATATTTGTTATCATATCGCCACAATCAACACAAAACCATACACAACACTTCACCATTATGATTACCTTCACCTAAATATTACTCATGTTCACTACCACAGCCATCACATCCATAGGCTATATTAGTACATGTAGACTCTAAACTTTAGCACAATGTGAAATATGTGCTAAAGTTTAGAACCAGACTTAGTAAGTCATTTCTCTCTTGTTTGTTATTCCGGTTAGTAATTTTGCTTTAAACTTTTCTGGCTTTCAGTTCCAGCACAGAGACTGGAATATGTTTGCTGCCCAAGCTTCCACCGATTCTTAGACCAACATCATGACATACAAAAACTCTGTCCTGAAACATATCAACAGCTGTGTGGCTGAGTGACAACTCAAAAAATAATAAAAGAGTGAGGTTTGCCACCTGCTCAAAGCACGGGATGCTGCTCTCCAAAGCGAAACATTGTCACAAACAGCGGACTGAAGAGTACTTCAATTTCTCTGACCCTCAGTGTATCTGGCAAGGCATACAATCACTTACTCACTACAAACCACACAACACTGCACCCCCCCACCAGTTGTGCCTCATTCCCAAACGAGCTCAACCACTTCTATACTCGCTTCAATCAGGGAAAAAACTGATAAGCAGCCACTCACACTTCTTTTAACTCTGATGTCTACCACGCCCTAAGCAAAGTGAATGCTCAGAAGGCAGCTGGCCCTGATGAAGTACCTGGCTGTGTGTTAAGCGACTGTCTGTGGTCTTTACAGACATTTTCAACATGTCTGTAGTGGAGAGGGTGTCTGGCTTCAAATTCCTTCGGCAACATATCTGATGCTCTTTCCTGGTCCCTAGTCAAAAAGGCATAGCAGTGTCTTTACTTTCTGCGGCACCTCAAAAAGTCTCACATGAACCCTGATGGATTTTTAGCACTGTACCAGCATACTCATTAACTGCATCTCTGTGTGGTACGGCAACGTGAAAAACCTGAAAAAATACCCAATGCATCACTGGCAACCAGTTACCCACAATTAAAAGTATCTACCATAAACACTGCCTGGGCAGGGCGAGAACATTTCAAGGACATTTCTTGTCCTAACCATGGAATTTGACCCTACGTCCATCTGGTAGATGTTACAGGAGCCACCGATTCCACACCACTAGGTTATGGACTGTAGAATACTTTTGCAAATCTATATTTGCATAGTTAACCACAATGAACTACTGTTTTTCTGTATATTTGCACACCCATTTTTGCACACAAAGCTGGATTCAAGCATTCATTTTACACTCAATGCACTGTTCTCTATATTTTTTATACTTATTATTCAGAATTATAATTTGCACAGCCCAACAGCTGCATGATTTATTTTCTATTTATTTATTTTCTGTATCAAATAGTGACTGTACATTCTGTATACACATCCCATTATACTCAATATCATTCATCTTCTACTACAATATACAAGCATTTTACTTTAATATTGTATATATATATATATATATATATATATATATATACTGAATTAAATGATTACCCAGTGTGGTAAGGAATGCTTTCCCAAACGTGAGTCAAGTAGTAAACCTCCTGAGTCATCAGATCTTCCTGTCAACTCTTTAATAGGGGTTAAGAGAACAATCAAAGCAACATCTGCCTGGTGGCAGACAGAAATGTTTGACTCCCACATATTTGGTATAAAAGAGCTACAAAGGGAAAAAAATGCTAAGCAGATAATTAATTAATTAGTTAATCAATGGAATCAATAAATCAACAAATTTGTCTACATGATCATGATTATGTGATGTTTCCTGTGGGGAAATGCAACTGAGCCAGTCCCTCACATATAGCACCCCCATCGCTTTTGCACTCTGCCTGGAAAGACAAATAGCAATTCCATGGATTACTTAATTATCTGCAAATTAGCACTTTGAGAATAAATTGCAGAGGTATCAGAGTAAGCGTGAGACAGCGTGGGGGAAAATGGTCCATGAGTTATTGAGGAGTCGGGGGGTGAGGTGGGGTGGATGTAGGGGGGTCCTGTCTGTGGGAATGCAAAAGAAACATTAGCTGATTAAGATTTATGAGTAACAAGCAAGCATTAAATGTTAGGTTTAAGTACGTAGTTTTAGCAAACACTTAATTATACTAATGCATCAGCGGATCACTAAAAAGGACAAATGTAGAAGACAGATACACAATACACAATATAAAGCTCTTATCTATTAGCTGTTTTAAATACAACAGTATCAAATACATGAGACTTATGCTGAAAAAGCAAGCTGTGCCAAAACACACACACACACACACACACACGCACACACACGCACACATGCACACATGCACACACGCTCCTGAAATAAAAGCCACATTATATACCTAATTCATTCACTGACACAAAGCTTGGCCTGCATTATTCTCAAGGCAAGAGACACATCATCCCATCTTTGCCTCCTATCCTTGCACCAATTTAACCAAAATACAAAAAGCTAAGGAAATAGAATGCTTGCTTATCTTTCCTACGGCTCACTATTAGGTATATTGGACACATTCAAATTCTCTACATTACCTAGAATTGGCATTATTCAGATGGTGGTTATGAACTGTTGGGTGCTTTAATAAGAGCCCTAATGGCCCACTAGTGCTTTTGTCTAAATACATGCTCATTAATCAGTATGTATGAATCTAAGCTAGAAATATTCTCAGCATAGGCTATGGATGATATTAACATAAATCCATATTTGAATTCCTATTGCGTATAAGACTGAAAAATATTCATGATGTGCTATGTTTAACATTTCAACCTCCAGATGATGGAATTTTATATATTCCGCTCCAAAACTCTATTTTAGGGGACATTCATGACTATTACAGAAACTATAATGCTGTTGCATATTGTCCCCTTAAATGCCTATGAATAAAAAAATTACCAGATCATGTTCACTTAACCAGTCAGTTTAAATCTCTCAGTCAAATAGGGCATGCTCATTTCTTTGCGTATGCAGTTGCAATGCAATTTACTGTATAGGACGCCTGTAAGTCTCTCTCTCTCTCTCTCTCTCTCTCTCTCTCTCTCTCTCTGTCTGTGTGTGTGTGTGTGTGTGTGTGTGTGTGTGTGTGTGTGTGTGTGTGTGTGTGTGTCCCAAGCCTACTCTCTGGTCAGTGATGTATGGCATATGGCACACTCTTATACTGCTCTAATTCAGTCACATTTATGCAGTTAACATCAGTCGAGCCTGCATTTGTGCCAAAAAGCTTTTTTCATACTTCAAGCTAAAGCAGAAAGACATAAAACTGCTTTTAAAAGTGCATTAAACATCATGGGCCCCAATTAGCACAGTGTATATGCTGATATTATATACTATACAATCTTCCTCTAATGTCACTCACTGCACATTCATACCCTCTGAGAGTGGAAACCGTGGTGCCTTCTCTGTGATCTAACTTTAAATGAGATGTTTTCTGAGAAATATTAGGCCTGGGGAAAATTAAAGTCCTACAAATAGTGTCAGTTTTTTGAAAAAATTGTTGTGGGGGATGTAGCCTTCTGAGAAGCAATACCAACATTCAGATGAAAGGTATCTCACCGTGCACCATGCTGAGAACAAAAAAATAGGTTCCCCCCCAAACCCATTCAGAAAATTGTGATCATAAAGACCACACACACACACACACACACACACACACACACACACACACACACACACACACACACACACATGTTTGTCTTACTATCTTTGTCAGGGCATTAGCCTTCTATTGGCATAATTAGTAATACAGATAATTCATGCTATGTTCAGACCTGACCATAACCTTCGCCTCAATAAGCAAAAGAAAATATTTTGGCTTTTTTATTTTCTGAGCTAAAAATAAGCATTTTAGTGTAGCCAGGACAGTTTTTGATACTGACAGCATGACTGAGTTTTCTGACATTTCACGAAAATATGACATACACATGCACACACACACAGATCAGCAATTATGAGCCAAAGCCATAAAAGGTAACCTGACCTTATCTAGTATTCACCAAGACACATATATGATTATAAAATCTATTGTTAAACATTTTAATACAGAAAATTTTAAACATGGTCCATGGCGTTGTTTCATAAGAAGGGCAAACCCTTAGTTTACTGCGCCAACTATTCCAATCTGGCAACCCTCATGTGACCTAAAGGGGAAACTTTTGATTTATGACAACCTTCAGCACATTCAATCTCAGTTTCAGTCTGGAGAAAGTGCCAACCATACCAAGAAAACTACATTAGGCCAGTGTCTCTGACATCCCGCATAATGAAGACACGAGAAAGGCAAGTATTAGCTTAACTGATCCCTGATGACTTTCCCTGATCAGATCAGCCATGGATCCCTTGTAGTGTGAGAATTATGTTTTTTTTATTTTTTTTTAGAGCATTTAACACCAAATGACCAGTGTTGTTGGCTGGAAAGCTCTGGGGAATGGGACTGGATGATCACATCATGTCCTGGATTATGAACTATCTGACTGGTACATCACAGTTCGTGAGACTACAGGGTTGTGTGTCAGACATGGCTACATGCAGCACAGGAGACCCTCAATAAACTGTATTGGCTCCCTTCCTTTTTACTCTGCACACCTTAGACTTAACATACAGCTCTGGCTCATGTCATCTGCAGAAAGTCTTAGATGACACTGCAATTGTTGGATGTATCGGAGGTGGACAGCAGGAGTACAGGACTCTGGTGAAGGACTTGTGTTAAGTGGTACAAGACCTTTTCTGCTGCCAATCACCATCATTGGTGTTAATGCTGAAGTGGTGCAAACCTACAAACACCTGGGAGTTGACCTGGAAGACAGACTAAAGTGGACTACCAATACGCATGCAGTGCGGAAACTGCTTTGTTGTGGATCATCTACCAGTCTGTCACTGCTAGTGCTCTCTTTTATGCTGTTGTGTGTTGGGGCAATGGCATCTCAACTAGTGATTCAAAGACACTGAACAAACTAATGATTAGGAAACCTGACTCAATCATCAGAATTAAGCTGGATTCCCTGGAAACAGTCGCTAAATGTAGGACAGTTAATAAACTGTTAACAATTATGGACAATGCCACCCACCCCCTCCATTCTATTCAATTCAATTCAGTTCAATTTTATTTGTATAGCGCCTTTAACAATGAACATTGTCTCAAAGCAGCTTTACAGAAAATAATAAAAAGAGTT
>JAOVVF010000033.1:7677613-7705432 GCA_028565595.1 Duopalatinus emarginatus | reverse complement strand
GTGGCGACAGTGGCAAGGAAAAACTCCCTGAGATGTCAAAAGGAAGAAACCTTGAGAGGAACCAGACTCATTAGGGAACCCATCCTCATTTGGGTGAGACAGACGTGTAAAAATAGACAAAAACAAAAACAAAAGTGCAGGTTCTACTGGTCCTTCCTGCCCTCTGCCATCAGACTATAAAACAAGTCTTACTATAGTCGAGGTAGCTCATACCTCCTGTTGTTGGACTAATTAGGACTGGACTACAGTAATTTTATGGTGGTGCTTCACAAAGATCATAGTCACTTTAGTATCTATCACCTTAATTCATAGCTCTTTGTTTAGTTATGAATTCCTTACTGTGTTCTCCTTATTTATTGCTTATATTTCTTTAGTACTCCTAAGTATATATGTGCATAAATATATGTTGTGATGTGTAATGTTCTTGCTGCTGTAATTAAAGAGTTTTCCTCAGGATCAATGTTCTATTGTATCAATGTTTCTATTTTATAATAAGTAGTTAGATTTACTTAAAAAAAATTTTTTTTTACCACTGTTGCATTAGTCTGTTTTTTTAGCAATATTCTACAAGTGTTTGTGAACTAAGGACTTCTGTAGTTCTGAAAGTGAAAGATTTTGCCATTCTTCTTTGATATTATTTTTCCTTTGTCGTAGTTTTTGTGTTTTTTAATGAGCCAGCGGTTTGTATTGTGTTTGATAGGTTTACCACCCAGATTCTTTTACTATGGAGCCATGTTGTAATAATATATGCAGAATGTGGCTTGATATTGTTTTGCTGAAATAAGAAAGGCCTTCCCTGGAAAAAAACTAAACAAAAATATTGTCTTATTGGACGTTTCTTGCTCCAAAACCTGTGTATATCATTTAGCATTAATGTTGCCTTAACAGATGTGCAAGTCACCCATGCCATGTGCACTAGTTCACCCCATACTAACACTGGCTGACTTTATATATGGCCCCTTCTTGAAACGTTAGAGTTTTAACTTGCATTTGTTTACTGACAGTTTAACTTTGTTTACAGACAGTGGTTTTTAGATGTCTTCCTGAGCCCATGCAGTGATTTCCATTATAGAACCATGTCTATTTTAATGGTTGAGGGCCTAATAATGAGGGCCTAAAGATCATGGCCATTCAGTATTAATTTTTTAACTTGTTCCTTGCTTACAAGAGTTTTCTCTGAATTCTCTGAATAATTTGATTGATATTATGTACCATAGATGATGAAGATTTTTTGGAAAAGGGTTTTTTGATACAAAACCCAATAGCCTAAAATGTAAACAGATACAATGTTGTAATACAATGATGTAAACAATTCCTAGTAAATCTATATTTATAGCCCGTTATTTCGGCATGAAAACATCCAGTGTTCCACCAATAGAGGTCTATAGAATGAACCTGGGGCTCAGCAAATTAGCTCCACACCTGTGCATCAGCTTATCGACACTGGCACAAAACTGAGCTAGTGGCACATAGTAGAAAGTACAATGGAAACACAATAAATCTAACAGAGCTGTGGCTCAGAAGTCAATGAGGACCCACTGCTTTAAAGTTTCAAGCTTTCTCTCTTCCCAGTACACTTAAACCAACTAATACATGACGTCTTGGTGTGGTATGTCCTAAGAGGAGAAAAACTAAAACTTTATTAAATAGTTTGTATCCAGTGTTAAAGCCTTGTATGTAGACATGAAAGGAAAAGTTTTTAACACCTTTATGCCATTTTTAACACCCGTACACATTTACATCATTTACTGTCTAATGAAGACTGACAGTAACTCTGTGTAAGCTAATCAGTGCAAATTGTTTTAGTAAGATAAATGTAAGTCATGCACAAGATGTGGCAGTTTCTTTAAACTTTAAAGCAAAATGAACCATGTGAAATTTAAAAATAACTTTGAATCTAATATAATATGTTAGTATTAACAATAGTAATAGTAATATATTATATTATTTTATTTAATCTAAAATAATATACTTCTCTGCATGTCACTTATGCATTGTTCTGGCTTATTCTGGCTTCACTGCAAGTTCATTACAGATCATTATCATAATTTTAGTGCTTTAAAGAAAATCAGAAATAAAAGCACATCATGCGCACATGTGATGTCAATTGACAGACTCATACTGTAATATCATTGAAGGCAATAAGCATTGACCTCAAGTATCAAGGACTGTTGTTTAAAGTATTTGTTCATACTGGAGTCATAGAACCTGTGCATCTATTATAGGGTTTTGCACTGGCAGTTGCACTCGAATTCTCCCATACTGCTGGTGGCACTATTAAAATTTTAGGACCATTTCTGTGAATACAGGAAGAAGCCTGCCTACTGCAAAGTGCTGACTGCATAAAATACTTTGACCAATTCTCAAAAGTACATAAATAAATAATGGAGCACAAGGCATATTTTGTTACATTTGTATAAAGAGAAAGGAAATGGGTTAAAAATAGGCACATGCGGTACATGAGACAATAAATTCAGGGTTAAGGATTGCATATTCGACATGCTAGTAATATCTCCGAATTTATTGGCTTGGGCATTTCTCATTTGCAATCATCAATCACAAGCTTGTTCATCAATGGAGTTTGCACAGCTGAAAGCAAACTTTAACCATTTTGTAAACTTTTGTGAACAACCTGCAATGTAGAAATCAACAATGGTTATAGCTTATTCTCAGTAGAAAAGTCCAGAGTCCAACATAAACCCAGATATATCTGAACTACTTTTAGGTTCAGGGACCAATCCGCAAAGCACACCATAGACCTAAGATGATAGAATAAGTCACTTGATTTGAAGAGTAAGTGTATGGTACCTTTCTCACACAAACGGCCGGTGTAATGGAGAGGGCAGTTACAGAAGAATGCTGCAGCACCACTTGGCATGGACAGAGGATGACACATGCCACCGTTGAGGCATGGCTCATCAGCGCATACCAATGAGGGCACGGTTGGCAGGAGATTGATGCTGCCTGTTTCTCTGGGGGGATTGAATGCATCAGAGGGTACAACAGTATCTGCCAGACTGTCCTCGTGCCAGGAAAACCTGAAAAAAACATAAGTTTTTCTTTTTTTAAAATGAAACAGATCAAAATCAAACAAGCCAAATTTGTATGGCTTACATCTTGAATTTGGCTTTCATCACACCTCACTTTAGCTCAAACTGTCATCTTCTGCATTTTGCATACCTATGAAATGTCACTTCATACAATCACAAAAAGTCTGTTTACATGATTTGCATAAAAAAATTAAAGTTATGTTTACTCAAAATAATGTACTTGTGTTCTATACATGAATGCATCATTTTGAGTAAGCATAACTTTATTAATAAATATAATCTTGTAATAACTTATAATAATAAGTTATAATAATAATAAATAATAAACATAATTTTTTTTTCAATGTAGACCTTCTATATAAAAGCGACACAAAGAGATGGAACATGAGCATATCTCATGGCATTCGAATTTTAGTGAGCTGTTCTGCAGGTCTTGTATAGCTGTACTCTAGGATGGCAGGACATTAACAAAAACTATCCAGCAAGAACAAAAGTTACTGATAAGACAGATACATACTGTGTAAATGGCACAATGTTGCACTAGTGTCCAAAATGAGATTCTTGAAGAAACAATTTCCTTTTTAGTTCCATTCAGAGAGAACATACTGATACATTTGGTGGTATTGTTACAAAACTATATACTTTATTATATTATATTATATTATTATACATTATCTGTATATACTGTATATGCACTAAACTGGAACACTCATGTTATCCAGTGAAATGCTTTTCTTCTCAGTAAAGACCAGTATGTAAATTACCAAATGTGTGTCTGTAATTTTCCCATAAAACACCAATGATACATTTTCTTTATATAAGCATTTTCCTTTGTTAGAACTGTTAAAGCTTTCAAACAAGTTTGCAGTCACTTACTCACATATAAAGCTGCATTTTGTTGTCTTATTAACTAAGAAAAGGAAAGAAAAGAAAAAGGCAGACTCTGGACAGAACAGTTATTTATAGCTGCTATAATCTAAACTAATAACGAGAATTAACCTATTATGCCAAACTATGTTCTATTCCTCACCCAGCAAAGGAGTTTCATGGCCAACCATGTTGTTATAGGGTTAACCTATTTATTTATTTCATTTTTTTAAGCATTAACAATAAGATTGATATATAAAGATGCAAATAAACTTTAAACAGAAACTGTTCGGTTTTAGCTTTCTGTTTTAAATGTGTTTTTTGTAACCTGCACATAAACCACCCCAACCTAAATGTTTTGGAGATCTTTAAAAATGTATGTATTTATAGTTTACATCATGGTTTCTCACATCTGGTCCTGAGGTCCTCACCCGCAATATTGTACCTCTAAACCAGAGTGAGTCTACAGACTGTTTAAACAGGTCATTATACAGAAATGTGGTCATGTCTGTGTGTATGACATAAACATCCTGACATGCTCACTCACCTGATCACTAACCCAAACCAAATCTTTTCAGTGGACATAAATATGCACTGTCCACTTTATTAGAAACACCTCTACACTTGCACATTTACACTCTTATCAATTGGTTATCAGCCAATCAAGTAGAAGCTGTTCAATGTACAAAATCATCAAACCTCCGAATAGGGAAAACTTTAAACATGTCATGGCTGTTGGTATTAAAAGGGCTGGATTAGATATTTGTGGAGAATCAAAAATCAAATCTTGAGAATTTTACACACAGCAGTGTCTAGAGTTTTCACGGAATAGTACAAAAGAAAAAAGTATACTGAGGGATTGGGAGTTCTGTGGGTCGAATGTTGATAAGAGGTCAGAGACAGAAATGCACAGTTTAGGAAAATACCACCTGGTCTTTATCCAGTCTTCAGCTGTATAGTTTGGTGACTCTATACTACCCTCAGTATCCTCAGATTCCTGTTCTTGGCTGACAGAAGTGAAACCTGATGTGGTCTTCTGGTGTTGTAGTTTTCCTACGTTAAGGTTTGATGTGTTGTACATTCTAAGAGTATTTGAGTTGTTATAGCCTTCCCGTCATCTCTCCTTGATTATAGAGACTGTTTTGAGAATGCTGTTTGTTTCAGTTTACTTAAACCAGTCCCACCAGCTTTTATGTATGATTATTTTTGATTACAATCTTACATAATCTTACTGTTAGTGTGTCAGCCTCCAGTCTCTCAACTACAATGTGGGACTCCAGTCCCCAGAATTCCCAGGGGCAGCCTGACATGAAAGTCCCAGCACCAATTCTTTCAGATGTTTTCTGTCACCTGAATATTAGTTTGTCAAGATGTGTTTCACCTGTTTTCAGTTACCTGTTTCAGTATTTAAGCACTGTTTAGTTCAGATTTCAGGTGAGAAGTATTAAGTCCTTGTACCAAGCTGTTATTTAGCTGTAGTTTGTTTGATCTCTGATATTCTATTTGTTCATCACCTGACTCACTGCCTGTTTTTGACCACAAATTTGGACTGTGTTTTGAATCTTGTTTGCTTGGCTTTTTCTATAGACTGTTATTAAACCACTTGCAATTGTGCCCACTTTGTATCTGTGAGTGGTTTTGCTCGCCAGCTTCATATACACAGATTGTAATAATTCACACAAGAGCAAAACAACAATCAGCCATTTAAAAAAAAAATCACCTAGGAGTACTTTTAAAACTTAGCATAACCAGGTTTTAACCAGAACGTGGA
Source organism: Duopalatinus emarginatus (assembly GCA_028565595.1). NCBI lineage: Eukaryota > Metazoa > Chordata > Actinopteri > Siluriformes > Pimelodidae > Duopalatinus > Duopalatinus emarginatus. The sequence continues at coordinate 7,699,744 of JAOVVF010000033.1, read as the reverse complement.
CATCCACCCTGACACTCACTGACCTTCAGCGAAAAAACCCCAAAACAAAACAAACAAAAAAAAAAACTTATGCATGTGTCCTATACTTTTACTTAATGCTCATAGATAGATCTAAGATGAATTGCTTTACAAAATAAAAAAATATATAACCAGGTCAAATAAGGATTCGGAAACACACATGTGATACATTAAGGTCAGTGAAAAACATGTAACTGCTGCTAATCAGCTTTACTTGCTTGTGGCTTAACAACTGCAAAAACTGACTGAATAATCTGGAAAAATAATTATTTCACACGTTTTCAACTTGGCTGTAAGGCATCTGAGCTGAAATGATTTGTCAGGCTGTTTCAACCTTTGAGCTGTTAGCTGCAGTCTGAGTGTTCTGGAAACATAACAGGAGGTTTATGAGGCATGAAAGCTTGCGTGCTGCCATTAGGCAAGTGTGATAGTTGCATTTACTTTTAAACACTTAATGTGTGCTATTTTGGGGGATGAAGTGTAACAATAGTAACATAATGAAATACAGCCAAAATATAGCCAAGATTTACACTAACATTGCACTAGTTAACAAAGATTTTGTCCAATGCAAAAAAATATGTATGTATTATTCTTGTTTTTACTCAATTACCAAATGTACTGTGTGAATTTCTCAGGGATTCACTCAGGGATTTTTTGTTTCAGTATACTCACATGGACAAGGAAAAGTATTATGAATGAAAGTGCAGCTTATCTACATTGAGGTGAAAATTATACACCTATATATTTCAGAAGTATTTTGACTGTAATAAAAGCCTTATTTTTAGAATAAGTGATATACATTTTGTCAACTAAAAACATGCCTAAAAATTCTAAAAACAGATTCAGCATAAAAGTGATATATTTTGTAGGGGAAAAAAAAAATTGCCCAGTATAATCTGTGCCAAAAATTGAGGCTACATTTACGGTGAATATCCTGAAATGTGTTTTTCATTCAATTTAGCACAAATATCAACACAACCTTTTGCCAAGAATATAATTGCATCTATTTAAGCTTTGAAAAATAAAGTAAAATTAGACAGGAAAGTAAGATAAAAGAAGAATTTTCTGATTAGAGTCATGAATATGCACGATATAAATTGAACCCCAGAAAACTTTAAGTGACACTGGCTTCCTATGACGAATCTAATTACAGTTTAGAGTATGCTAATGCAACCACGTCAGCCCTCACTGCCTTGCTATATGTATTAAACAGTAGTTTAATAAAAAAATCTGAATATTGCATGCATAGTAGATATAGCATGTCATTTTGTAACCTTTTTCAAGTTGGCAGTGGATACACACACACACACACACACACACACACACACACACACACACACACACACACACACACACACACACCATTGACCATTTACCTTAAAGTCGTGATCTTCTCTCTATAGTGCTTTTCTGATCACTATGGATGTAAAGAGTGTAAAGGTTTATTTATTTATTTTTAAACCATCCTACCACCTTGAACCAGTATAGCCACTCTCCTCTAACCTCTCTCATCAATATGGCATTTCTACCACTGAACTGCTGCTCACTAGATGTTTTTTCACGCCATTCTGTGTAAACTCTATAGACTGTAGTGAGGGAATATAGCAGGAGATCAGCAGTTTCTGAAATACTCAGAACAGCCTGTCTGCCAGCAACAACCATGAGACTGTCAAAGTCATACAGATCACATTGTTTCTCTCTTCTGATATTTCATGTGAATATTAACTGAATCCTGGAAATCTTTACCTGCATTATTTTATATATTGTGTTGCTGGCACATAATTTGCTGACTGGCTGATTGCATGAATATACAGGTGTTCCTAATAAAGTGAGTGCATGTGTAAGTAATAAAACAGTGTGGTGCACCGTTATAGAAGACATGAGCCTGAGGCTAATTATTTTCCAGCAAAAGCAGGTAAAATTACACCACAGCAAGTTAACCAGTAATCGTTTTTAATTTGTAAATAAAAGACCTGCCAGACTTTATGTAAATAAAAATGATAACATTAGAATTAGAGGACTGATATTAAGACACTACGTCAGAGCTGCTGTTATAGATGCTCCATTAACTAATCGTGTGTAAACATGAACATTTTCCACCATCCCACAATCTGGATATTTAAACATGGCACCGACACAAGAATGGGTATTTTGGTCTAATTCGTTTCCATAGCACCAATGTATATAAATGACTGCTGAGATGCATGAGTTGAGAACAGCACATGTCCAAGAGCAATGGAAAAGAAAGGACTGGAGAAAAACAAATGCTCCTGAGACAGCAAGAGCGAGAGAGCGAGAGAGCGAGAGAGAGAGAGAGAGAGAGAGAGAGAGAGAGAGAGAGAGAAAGAGATAGATTCAAGCCCCTAATTAAACAAATCCTTACTTGCAGTTTTCTATGTTGTTCCCAGCAATGGCATTGGAAGTGTGAAATATTCTGAGCTTATTAATTTCAATTATTTCTATACAGCCAGTGTAGTTGTACAAAGGCGCAGCTCCCTAAGGGGACAGAGAAAAGAAGACAGTGATATTTTCCACAAGAAAGCAACAACACAAGCACATGCCTGAAGCGATTTAAACATTAATTCACTGAGTAAGCAGCACTGTGAATGTTAAGCTGTATTGCACGTGAAACAGATGCTGAGATGAGGGACACATTTAAGTAATAACCAGTGTAAGTTGTGTTAGTAAGGTGTTGGGTTGGCACAATCCGTCAGAAAAACTTTAATGTGTCTTAGCATCGATTTAACACATATGTGGAATTCAACTAGATTGATGACCATTTTTAATTAGATGGTGCTGGAGTTACACCTAACACGAAGCTCCAACATTTCTCATAGGTGGTCAGCTGGGTTAAAATCTAATGAATGTGAAGTTCATAGTGTATAATTTACATTATGTTCATTTCGATCAAATCATTAAGTGAATCCCTTCGCCTTGTGGATGTGTGTGGTGTCATCAGGACATAAGGTTACAGTGATGCTTCATTCTAAATGGATGAATAATTCAAATGGTTTTTTTCATTTTTAAAAATTTCTTTATTCTGAGGGGTGTGGTATACATGGTATATGTACTGTGGTGCTGTTGCTGCAGTTTTCCAAATTTCTTACTATTACCTGAGATGTCATGTGCCCCCCCATACTCAGTAGTTTGCTTTACCCCTTAGATCCTTTATAACTGAAATAGCAACTGGTACTGTCAAAAAACATCTGTTTTATTTTGCCCAGTGGACCGTTAGGGCTAAAATCCTGTGATGTAAGCTGATGTAAGCTGCCTTCTGTTTTAGACACTGACTAACGTTCAGGGAAGTTCGACTTGTTATCACAATAGCTCAACAAAATCTCAGCACCATGGTGTCTTAGTGAGTACTACCTTGTCCCTGCTTATAGCAAAACCACCATAAAAGGTACAAAGCATGTGTATGCCTGACCACCACACCCATATATGTGGTCTATCCCCTAACTACTGCAATGACATCAGAAACACAGGATTGTCTAGAATATCTAGAACAAAATTTCTCACTTAATGGTAAGAAATCACCCGTGTTATGTTGACTTTCTGGGTGTTCTATAAGACTGTGTATTTGTCAGGGAATCTTGACCCAAGCAGACATGTCATGACCCATGACCTTCTTTTTCACCAGCTCCAGCTTGTGAAAGCCATTTTCATTCCCTTTCTTCTTTATCACCCACACTTGTTACTTGTTCATGAACAGCCTGCTTAGTTCTGTGGAATAATCAAGCTCCATTCAAGCCTGAACACCAATCTCCAATCCAATTTCTTTAGTCAGCTTGTTAACCTTATTCAGTATACCCTATGTTTAACAGTAGTGCATGAACACTCCTAACCTAACACATACAAGTTGGCAAAAAGCAACAGCAGCTGCATATTTTACTTTTGAATAGCTGCTTGGGTCAATGCTGATTAAATATTTTTTAATTTATTTGTGTGTCAAGTTGTGCAGAAATTATGTTTCGTGCTACTTGCACCCTGCATCCGGAGCGAGGAGTTTGTTTCTATGGTAACTATTAATGACTCCAGTCAACTTACATAATCTCATGAGATTCAGTAGTGCAGGGTTACATTCTACACAGACAGCATGTAACTGCACTGTGAACACAGACCATGTCCTGCATTTCTCTGTATCCATTTTTCCCGTGTTTTGACATTTCCTGTCTGATGTTTGCGATTAATTTTCTTTATATTACTTGAATAGTTTAAGCCTTAACACCTGGACACTCTACACTTCTACCTCCGCTGGCTCTCCAGCATTTCATTATATAAACACAGACTGCCACTCATCCAGAACGTGTAAAAGATTTGAACTGGTCGTGCATTAACACAAAAAGCCAATGCAGTCGAGTAACTGGAATAATCTTACCTTATATGAAGAGTAAGTAAGAGGCAGCCCTCCTACAAAAACATGACCAGTCATTTGTAAAGTTACTCCAGACCAGTAATTGCCCAGATTGCTTTGAAAACGTTGAAAGCCAGACACAGCAACCTCTGCTTCACATGGAGCGAGATACTGTCTGTGGAGGAAAAGCATTTTATTAAAATAATGAGTCACAGAGTAGTCAAGAATATGGATGAAGATAAGAACTATATAACTGCATGCAGGTAGTGAAATCACATTTGGATATTTAAAGCTAACCCTAGGACCATGTTTATCTGCTCTATGGTAGTAAATGTGCTGAATTAATGATCTCTAGTTTACTTTGCAGCAAAGATATAACACTCTCCTGTTCATGTTAATAATATTTCTTCTTTGCCTTAGGAAACAGCAATTATTATAAAAGCCAAGCAATATAATTTGCATTTTATGGTTATGTTTTGCCTCTTTTTAATATTCACACCAAAAACAGTTTGTGGAGAATATGATAAGCATTGTTTCCATGGATACAGAAGAGAAAGGACTGCTTTAAAAGTAAAGCAGGATACACAATGAATTCCGTATTCATTATTTTCTATTAGACATGGCATGTCAAATTTTAGCACACAGTTTTGACTTTAAAGTTCTCACTTCTTCCCCTCTAGTCTTGATTATTCATCCACTCTTTCTATAACTCAGAGTTAAAAATATAGACAAGTAAATGACATGGTAGAAAAAAAATATCTTGCATGTTTCTGTGCAATTTATGAAGTCACGAATCATAGGCTTGTTGACCATGTGGAATTTTATTATACTATCTAATAAGGGCATCTTTGTAGAAGTTCAGTTTCAGTTAAAAATTGTCAAAAACAAATAAGACACCTACAGCCGTCTCCAGAACTACTGACAAACAATGGTGTACATGGGGAAAGCTATGAAAATGTCTTTGTGGTAAATTGTGCCATATCAGTGCATAAACTGCATCAACTGTTTCCACAGATCAGCATGGCCTATAAACATAGCTGCCATGGACTCCAATTCCCATCACACATGTTCTAATTTACCTGATTGATGATTGCAATCACCTTTACTCATTTCACACAGTATAAAGGAACTCTCAGTGGTTCTACTCATTACAAGCACCAATACCAGTTTATACCAAGCCATTTGTTTATCTTGTTTTTATCAGGTTACTGGTTTTCTTGCTTTGATCTTGCCTGCCCTAGTTTATATATATATATTTATTTATGTATTATCAGCCGACCCTTGAATGCATGTTTATGTTGCTTCTAAATTTTTGTTTGCAACTTTCACTAAAGCTCACTTTACATGCATCTAAATCTGTATCTGCTGCTGTGACATATTAGTTCAGACTCACAATGAAATGAGACAAATCTAACCTTTTAGCTAATCATTCAGCAATTTACTAGTAAATACATTTATTCTGAGGACATAAACATTTATTTACATTTATAAGAAAAAATCCCTAACCACAAATATACATTTGTCACAGTTATTAGGAACCCTAAACATTCTAATGAACATGTACACTGACACCTCAAAAGGCATAGGATACCAGTATGTAAATTGATTATAAAGTGGCACTACCTCAGGAACTGGCTTGGGAATGGCCACACCTGTATAAACTGTGAGGCATTATATTGTGAGTAAGGTTCTTATGCTTTCATAGGATATGGGAGTAAAAGGCCTTAAAGGTCTGTGGTGTGGTCTGATAAATCGTGGTACCAATTATTGTTCTGGGCTAATGATAGGGTTTGTGGTGTGTAGCGAACACCACATGAAGCCATGGACCTCACTGTTCTTATGGCATATGTATACACACATCTCTTTTTTAAAGTTCAACTCAATGTTTCACTTAAGTACAAATATAAGGTGATTCAGAAACCACATTTTTCTTACTTATTCATCACCATGGGGACGATTAAACAATATGCGAATGAAATGAGACAACAAAAGTGTGTTGACCTTTATGAATTATCCACTGAGTCTAAAAACTACTGCATACCTGAAATTCACTCTTAGAGCAAAAATTACAAGATAAAATAAAAAAAAACAATTTGAGTTGTAATGAAACCTCTAAGATGATATATGCATATTTTACCCCATGCACAGTGAGAAAGATAGGAAAGGCTTACAACACAACAACACACAAATCTACACTACTCTGTATAAAATAAAGTGCATAAAGTCTTAGACACCCGATTTTAGTACAAATTAAGGTTGATATTTATTTTATGCATTCTGCATTATTAAGTCAGTACAAAAATACATTATTTTTACATTAAGGTTACTAAAAATGATACAGAAAAAAATACTGATGGCTCCTGAGTTTTATATACAAAAAGAATGCAGTGTGACAGTAAAAACCCTCTAGACGAACTGTGCCAGATTGTCTGATGTGCTCAGTAAAACTAACCATATAATTTTATTATAAAACTGCAGAAATTTTACCTGGGACGACTATTCAAGAATAAATGCAATGGGTAGTCGCATGTAATTCGGGCGTTATTCTGTTTACTACATATTGTGGTGCTTTAAGTAAAGTAGTAAAGACTTAATGTCATTCATTTTGAAGTCCTCTTTACAAATTTTAACAAAATGTGCACAGTAGTGTACATCCATGTCAACACTGCAAGGAAGCTTTTTCTTTCATTTAACAACAAACACTCAGAGCACAGTGAAGTACACAAGTACACAAGTTCCAAATGCCCTAAGAACCTTGACACAGGGCATCATGGACTCAACTGAGTACAAGATGATTTTAAATGAGAATCTGGTTGCATCTGTCAAAAAGTTACAACTGGGTCATGCCTGGATCTTCCAGTAGGACAATGATTTAAACCCACACAAAAATAGTACAGATATCACAGAGTCAGGTTTTTGACATGTCCATCCCAGACTCCTGTTATGAACGCTTTTAAAAACCTGTGTGAAAAATGTGAAAAGAAGTCTCAGTGCTGTTATAGTGGAAATGTTGGAAAGATTGCACACAGTACCCAGTTCAGCATACTAATAACATCAATAATGATTTTGATAAGATTTCTTTTATTTTCTTAAATTAGAGACTAGATTTCTATCATATTTTTCATGTGGTGTAACACTAAAAAGAACATTTTTTCATTACATTCTTTTTACTATACTATGCAAGGGCACTGATAATTCTGGAGGTGACGGTGTGTAATGTAGCAGACGAGTGATGTATAAGAGCAGAGCTCAAGCTAAATGGATAAAAAGCTTTGGACTCTTATCTGGAGTGCTGTATATTACATGACCCTCACCTAGCAGCATAGCACAAGAGTAACAGCAATCTTTTAAAATGATTTCACTTAAGATGAAAACCGTTTTGTAATTTAATTATTTATCTAAATTAGACAGGTAATGTACATTTGAATGTAAAAAGCAAAAAAAATCTCATATAAAAAATAAAAGAAAATAAAAGAATAACCATGTGCATGTCACACATATAAGGCAAAGTGCTATGTTGTATTGTGTGAGCTAAATGTCTAATAAAGCCAGGTAAATTTAATGAGCCGTATCATGGTTTATAGGGCGTAATATTAGAGGTGCATAAGCACTGCTTAAAAATTCAAACATCCAGTTACACAGAAGTGCATAGTGTGTGAGGAACCCAACTTAATGGGGCCATTGGCTTTTAATGCTGAACTAAAATTGATGAACAGCCTTTTCTACCATGTGGTATGGTGTTCTAGGTGAGTTATTAAGGAGCAGTAGAAAAAAAACAGGACAGCAAAACTAAAATATTTCAATGTTTTTTTCTCTGATATTTAAAGCAAGACAAAAATGCATTTGTCCACTGAAAAATCAGTGCATGGTCTAAAATTTACCATTATTAATAAGGCTTTAGCCCTGCCCCTGAACAATCATTAGCCATTGCACAATCACTGAGACACTGTTGTCTGATATAAAATATTGATTGTGACATATACATTTATTTTTTAAACCGCATAAACCACACTTACTTTATTAGTATACAAAAAGATTAAACAACTGTTATTTTTAAATTATTTGAAAAGCATGTTAGAGAGAAATGTAATTAAATACAGAAGTATTTCATTAAATAAATTATATTCCAGCTAACTTTTTCTGTAACAATGATAAATTATTATTCCATAAATAAAGCAAATCTAATATGAATTGTCTTTTTTTCTATTCACCTTAAATTTTTAATCTCAAATTGATTTCTACAAAGTGTTTTTAATACAATCAGTGCTTGAACTAAATTATACTTGACAGTGGGACGCGGTCCATTTACATATTTCAGTGTAATGACATTGTTTCTACTGAATCACAATATAAAACTAATGAATTAAATTTTCACCATGCGCCAGCAGAGTAAAAAAAAAAAAGATGTTGTTTCATCTTTTTTAATTAAACCTATTGTTCTGTGCACTTGGACAGATTGGGTGATCTGAAAATTTGCATTGGAATCTTGCCTGCGTTTATGCCTGATAGCATGTATGACGATGGAAGCGTGGACATATCATAGTAGTTGACTTTCTATTACATGAAATATCCAGAGAGGGAAACCTGATGCCAGTGTTTCACATAGGGCAATCCTATGAGACATTCCTGTATAGTATATGAAACATGGTTGTAGGACACACCTAATAAATTGTGTTATAACAATTATATCAGATAATGTCTGATCCTGTCAAGGCAGTGACAGGCTATTAACAGCCTGTAATAAAACAAAGACAGCAGAGAGCTGATGTCATCCCTCCTTAGACTCATTCTTTCTTCTTTTCTTCCAGTTATAGAAACCCGGGAGATTCCCAAAGCTAATTCTGCCCTTCCAACAACAGGGGAAAAAAGATAATTATCTTAGAGCAGATTCTGAGCTTAACATGTGCAGCAGGAGGCTACCTGCACACAGATGCTTTGGGCCCACAAGTCCATGTCTCATGATAGCCCACTCACTGGAAAAAAAAAAAAGGATAGAGGGCTTAAAAAAGGTAGCAACATGAACTGCTAAGCCTGTAACTGTGTTCTGCTCGACATTGGCAGCTTGGCACCTTGCCAGAGGGCAGCAGGCCCTGCTAGTCCTTGAGCCTGTCAGTCCCTGTAGACCTCTGTTACATATAAAAAGAATTGTTCCTGGCGGAGTGATATATTAAAAAAGGCCAACGACAAAGAGGACCTTGGCGCTCTACGTGGCCGGTCCAAGGTGTTGGCAGCTCAGACAAGCCCTTAGTGGGACAATTCTTCTGGGATGGATATATGCCTCAAATATATTACTGTTCCTCCCTCAAATCACTGCACTTTTTTTTCCTTCTTACTCTATAGTTTTTCATTCGTTTAAATGAAACATGGTGTGCAATAAGTGATTTGATAAGTGATTGACAATCTGTTTGGATTGTCTATGCAGTGACTTACTGAAATTTGATTGCATAAAATAGACAGAGGTAAATCAAGGTTTTTAAAATCAAAAGGCTAATCAGGAGTCAACATGTAGCATGTTTAACTGAGTGAACATGCTGAACGAGTCAAGGGAAATACTTGTGTTCTTACACCGTTAAAGACAGAATGTAACTGGAAAAGATAAAGACAAGTTGAATTGTCATAGCTACACTACATAGACAAACGTTTTGGGACACCTACACATTATATCTACAGGAGCTATTATGATGTCCTATTCTAAATCCACTGGCAATAATAAATAATACTGGAAGCATACAATTGTTTTGGTATGCTGAACCATTAAGATTTCTCTTCACTGGAACTAAGAGGCCTAATCCAGCCCTTGAAATACAACCCCATAACATTTACCCTCTTCCATTAAACTTTACAGCTGGCACAATGCAGTCAGGCTAGTAATGTTCTTCTGGCATTCACCAAACCCAGAATTATGCATCAGACTGCCAGATAGACAGGCAGTCTTTTGTGTGTGCTGATGTTAATGCCAGAGGAGGTTTAGAACCTGAATTTTTGACCACGTCTGCACACTATAGTATCAGATAAGACAAGACTTAACTGAATTGCCCAACTCCCAATTGCTCCCTGGGTGCTGTGGATAAAGAGGCTGCCCACTGCTCTGGGCATGTGTGCTTACTGCCCCCTAGTCTGTATGTGTGTGTTTCACTGCAGGGATGGGTTAAAAGTTGGAGGTGAGTTCCACAGTACAGTGGTCAGAGAGTAACTCACTTTCACTATGTGCCTCAGCACATGATGACACTGCTCTGTAACTTATCGTAGACTGCTACTGACTTGCTGTGGTTCCTAAACACTTGTAAACCACTCATAGTTGATCGTCAAATGTCATGGAGGGAAGAAATTTTGCAAACTGACTTGTTGCAAGATTGGCCTCATTTTACAGAACAAATGCTTCAATTCAATAAGATCTGTAGAATAAGCAGAACAAGGCCCACACCTGCGGTAATGGGTCTGAATAAAAAACCTGAAATCAATGATTCCAAGATGTGTCAGTACACTTTTGTTCATACAGTGTATTTAATAAATAAACAGATATACTCAATATAAGCTTGTTTACGCTGAATACAGTTATTATGCACTTTACAGGTTCTACAAGAGAAAGTCTAATACACTACCAGTATCACTATAATACATCTATATGTATATTGTTATACAACCAATTTTGACTTTTAGCTAGTATATCATAACATTAACACATAATTGGTTCTACTACTGTAAATGTTTTGTGGCCTATGAAAATGTCAGAAATCACTATGGCTGAAATCTGGAAAAAAAAAAAGTTTTTATTTTTTTTTATCAAAGTCTAATTTATGATTGTAGAAAATAACTACACGCCTGTAGTGTGAAGGTGGAGTTAGGTTAGTCTGGGCTGTAGCTGTTGCATTTGGTAAAAATTTTCAATAATAGACTTCTTCCTAGTACTAACTGAGTTGTTCCAAGACATATGGTTATGAGTTTGAGGGTCATGACTAGTCGTTTAGTTCAGCAAACAGCAAACAGTTTCTGTGTGAGTCACTATGGTTTCAGTGTCAGGCTTCATCCTTCATCTCAATGTCTTGTCTTCATCTCAATGTCTTGTCTTCATCTCAATGTCTTGTCTTCATCTCAATGTGGTCAGGAGTGTCTATGTTTGTTTTTTTTGTCTGGGTGGTTGGTTGGACCATTACTTGGTTATGATGTTTAGTTATTGGTTTTTGGGTGGGCATGGGTAGGCTTTGTGTCCTAGACCTTTTTCTTTAGAGGGAGCTTCTTAGGCTGACAGTCAACTGTGGTTTGTCTTTTTCCTGCCAACTGACATCTGTATGACAGTGAATTGTTAGTGTTCTTTTAAATTGTTAATAATCTTTAAAATTTTAAGGTGGTGGATTCATTAACAAATTTTTGCAGTTGTCGCCTGTTATATTGCCTTTGCAGGTAGACAATCTGTGCTCAAACCTGTGGAACTTAAAGCATTTGAAAGGGTTGGGACAGAGGTCCACACAATACCAACAAAGGGACTCGAGTTCAGTATGTTGTCTGCCCTCAGTCCCCCATAATTTTGCCAGATTTGGCAGATTTTTTTAGCATCTTTCAGAGTTCCAGATCTTTCCATGACTCCTGTTTGAATAGCAAATTGAGACAGCTTGGTTAGCGGCATATCTGCAGATAATGATTGTAGTACAATGAACCTTGGCCAGTGCTCACTCAATATTGGGAATGCAGATATAAGTTACTGGTTGCTGTTCCATGTCAAAGTTAATTAGTTTCCGTTTAGGGTTAGGTTTAGGATCTATATTTAGTTTAGGGAGGCCATGTTGAGGAACTCTGGTGGCTATGGACCAGAGAAATAGGGGAAATATACTTGAACAATGGGTGAAAAGTTAGTTTGAATTACCCCAAACCGATGCCTCCTGGGGACCTCAATAAAACAAGATCTCAAGCAAGTCTTGACCAGCCAGTTGATTGAGAGTGGGTCTTTCCAACCTTCTGTCTATGTGAAGGAGCAAAAGTGCTTTGTTGGGGTAATGGCAGATTCCTCCTCAGATACAGGTCACACCTCATGAAAAAAGTGCCCAATTTGTTCGCCTCCTATGCACAACAAGAGGGTGCTGGGGAATTATTCTGCCCTGGGACCCAATGGGTGCCTTTATAAAGTAACCAGGACCTTAGCCTGGTTGTTCCCTTTGCAAATAAAGAACTGTACTTGGTGTATCCAAGTTGCATTCCTAGCGACAATGCTATTTGATCACCACATATGTTCCAGTTACAGGTGCTGTACTCTACACGTTTCAGTAAATCTTTTATATTTGTGTGCTGCATAGCACACATTGTCATTGTGTAACATTGGTAATCAATAAAAAGGCAACTGCTGTGAGCCATGTTCAGCACAGAAACATGTCAATCTGATCAAAGAAATTTGGCAAATCTCATTGCTAGCTCAGAAAATGTAAACCGAACCTGGACTGAACAGCAAGCATATCATTGCAGCCTTGAACCCAACTGTTTCTATTTTCTGTTCAGGCCCCTTTATGCCCAATGTCTCTGGTGGCCTTGGGACTGGCAGACTGTTATCATGTGGCACTGGCCTCATGGCTGAAGACAGACTGGGACATTCAGTAGATTTCCAGTTTTTAGTAAAGAAGCCAGAAACAGACTGTAGTAACAGTCTGTTACATGATCCCTCTGCTCCTGCCATGTCATGTGATTAACAAATGGCATTGACTTCTGTGTACCTCTTAGCCTAGCTTACATTCACAGTGCATGTTTCGGAACAAAAGCCCAAACTGTGTATTGAGCCTATTCAAGCCTAAGCATTTGCATTCTGTGCAATGTGGCGTGCATGAGTAGGCATGGACACAGTAAAGCAAAAAATTTCAAATTTACTTTTTCAAAAAAAGTAAAAATTTCATTATTTGTGGGCAATTGAAATTAGACAAAGAACGTTACCTTATGCATACTTCATACTGTTTGCCATCATTGACTTGTACTTTGGTATTAATGCTATGAATGTCCTCTTCTGGGCTGCAGGAAAAATCATACTGAGGAAAGAAAACAAATGAACAAGAAAACAAGTATAAACTGAAATATTAATTTTAAGGTGCTCAGCAGAATTTTAGACTACTATTTTAAAGTAATAATTTGAGTGCTGATTCAAATTATGAATGATTAAATTTGGAATGGGATTATGAAGATTGAACAAATGGTGGTAATGATAATGATAATGATAATGTACTATTACAGACTCTGTTAGATAATTATTAATTAACTGAAAACTAGACATCCCAAATTCTAATTCCCAAATGAAACCCCTGCTCATACAGAATATACAGCATTAGACTGATGCATTATAAACAATATAACTGATAGAACCTTTACCTGTAAAATTCCATTGTTAAGGTAGAGCTTGGTAAAAAAGAAGGCAGCATCCTCAGTGATATACAGAAGTGTTCCATTCACTGAGGAAGTCTGAAACCTCACTGTGATATTACTAACAGCACTGAGATTAATGCCCTCGAACTCCAAGAAAGAAGTGCCAGAATACCGCCCATAGGTGATATCTAGAGAGACCAGACATATGAGCAAATTTAAATATCATTTTTATTTTATATTTAAAACAAAACTAAATATAAAATAAAAAAGCAAAACAAAACTAAACAAAACACTATATAGTCACATATGAAATTGTTGTCTCATATTTCATGCTAATTTTCCTGCAACAGGGCTAAAGATTGAAATACATTATAAATGTCAGAATGCATCCATGAATTATTAAAAAAAAATACAGACAAGCACAACAAGCAGAAATAAAATGAAGAAACAACACCAAAAGAGGAACGTAGGTTCATTGTACTGAATTATGTCATTTGATGCTACAGTGCAGTCTAAAATCTGAGCACTAGTAAAAATGTTTCTGTTTTGCATCGAAGTGACATCTGAACACATGCTTCAATAAAAAACATGAGCAGATGGTCAATATTAAATAAAGACCTAAAAATGGTGCAGAACCTTAAAGATAAAATATTGAATATATTCAATGTTCACTTTTTTATAGATATTTTAATTCTAACTGGTCATCATAACTCTTTTTAATGTGGTGAGAAACCCCACTGTTTAAAGCTGTGCAATCACCTATTAGTTCATAAAAAGTAAAATTTCAACCTGACAGTACTGATGCTTACTTCCTATGTGGCTTCCATTCTCAAGGCCTGCCATTATCGTTGTGACTCATACTCATTTGTTTTACGTTAAAGTACTTCCGAATAAGCTTTATAGTGTTCTCACTACATCAATACAATGAGAAAAAAGGGTACATGAGCTAATCTTATTACAACCGGCAAACCCTCTTTTGCTTGCAATTTTAGAGTGGTTTGCATTTCACAAACTGATGACAAATCACTCTCACTTATATGCTCACACATTTATATCATAACTATGTCAGGTGATTGCCAATCAAATTTCTTAAGTTAAAATCTGGTATCATAGTGTGAGATAGCATGAGCAGTAGACATAACAGATAATTAAGATAATAATCTCCACTGCTGCTTGTGAAGTTTAGAAAAGACAAAAAGAAAGAAACCATCAGGGTCCAAGCCCTCGTGGTCTCACAGCTATAGCTAAGAGATGACTAGAACAAAGACTGTATGGGACAATTTGGAGAAATACTCAGAAATACAGAGCATAGAAGGTCAAATCCTAGATTGTGAAATTAATTTGAATGAACACCTAATAAATAGAAAGATATATTGTCTACTTCCTCCCCCATCTTCTGACTTAGGAGATGGTTACACCAAGAATTATGGAGAATTTTCCTTAGAGACCAGGTATTAATCTGAGATTCATGTTTGGACTGATATAAAGCTTTGCTGCAGTTCACATCAATTTCTGGCAGTGTGCATGCCTAATCAGCATGGAAAGCCTCTTCCTCAGATTCTACTTTTGGTCGATCTGTTGTATGGCAACCTCCAGTTAACAGCTTTTTTCAGGTATACTTCAGTTCTGAATCTTGCCCCGAATAGTTAAATACAGATTCATTTCTTGCTATGGGGTTTTGATATTGTTTTAGAGTGACACCTGCAAAACCTGAAATGCCAAAGATGTGAACTTAGTAATCTGAAAAATGAAAAAGAAAAAAAAATAATCTTCTTCAAGAGATGTCAAATGTTGACATGACAAGAGACAGCTTGATTATGTTTTATCCTGGAATAGGAACTGTCATTATTTTATTACACACTCTGCAAAAGCTTTTTTTTCCACATCATCCAGACTTATTTTGTGCTCTTTCAGCATTGGGGCTTTCAGCTCTGTACAGACATGGCCACGCCTCCACTTTAACCAAAACATGAAGGAATACAAGGAATACTGAATTTTCATCACACATCACTGGTTTTCTTCAAAATCAAATGTCTTTACTCTGAGTCAATCAATAAAGCCATTAAGTGTGGGAAGGACACAAGCCAGACTACACTGAAAGTGTAGTCTAAATAAAAGGAAACTAAATAGAAAACTAAATAAAAGCTGCTATCAGTCATCTGTATTTCAGCAAACCTCAACCACGTTTTAATTCCATATTGCAAGAAAAAAAAGAAACTTATATGTAGCAGACTGGCAGCGTCCCAATAAGAGACATGCAATACATGTGAGTGACATGACCTTAAAAATAAAGACATCAATGAGGTAAAGATTAAAATGAGGTAAAAATTGAGGCAGTTGCAATCCTGGTAAATAATTCAGTAATAGTTATCCTAACTAAAGTAATGAATATTTTGTAACATGTTATCTGCACACATAACAACGCCAGGACCACACATTATTCATATTTACTATCCATGGTGTCCACTGTGGTTGAGGAGCGCTACAGCTCTGAGGAAGAAGCTGTTAGTGTGCCGAGCGGTGCTGGTTTTGATGGACCCGAGTCTTCAACCCGAGAGGAGTGTCTGAACATCACCTCTTTCAGACACTCCCCTCAGGTAGACGTCTCGTGTCCATCAAAACCAGCACCACTCGGCACACTAACAGCTTCTTCCTCAGAGCTGTAGCGCTCCTCAACCACAGTGGACACCACACATCCTAGTTTATGGCTTAATCTATAACTGAACTGAGCTTCCGAATCCCACCAAACTGAACTGGATTCAACTAGAACAGAGTTTATACCCAATAACATACTGCTCATCTTTATTTGGACTGCTGTACAGATGTTCAATTTTTGCAAATTGGCTACATATAGACACAATGTTTCATATGTGAATAAGCACATCAACATCCCTTCATTACTCATACTCTTAGTACTTTTTAACTTACTTTTATTATTATTTCTTATTTCTTTTGTAAATTAAAATTTGTGTTTCTCTTAGTGTATTACTTGCTAACCATCTGTGCTTGTTACATGTCATACATGTGTGCTCTCACCAAGTCAAATTCTATGTATGTGTAACATTCTTGGCGAAATAAGGAGATTCTGATTTATTTTCGTGTGGCCACATTAATCTGTGAACTCAATCAACCTTTAATGCATGATGTACAATACATTGAAAACAAAATAAATGATGCTGCATTTTTTTTGCCCCTGTCTTAATCTTTTTCTGTAGCTGTTAAAGAAATGAATGCAGTAAATCAGGTGCTATTTCAGAATCTGCCAAATAATGGAAAATAATGAATTGGAAGTCAAGTTGTAGTGATTAATGTAATAATTACAACTATGGGTATTAATGTAATAATAATTAATGACAATATAATATAGACAATATAATAGACTCCTATGCGGCTTGGCATTTTCTAATTTACATACCACTGCAGTACAAAGTAAATAGTTAATATTTACTATGTGTAACTATTATACGTATTCATACTGTCATATATTAATATTATTACAATGAATATTATATATTAACATATTAATGTTACATACATTATCCATATTTACTATGTATAAAAATGTGAGACCTTGCTGTCTAACCAGTGTTTAACAATATGTTTGCTCGTGCCAGGATTTTTGCAAACTTATGCCTTCTATGCAGACAAAGCAGACACCTCATTTTAATGTAAGTCTTCGCTTAAATCAGCAAATTGAAACATTTTAACATTTTAACACTGCAGTCTATTGGCTTATTAAAAGTCAGATGCACACTGCATCTGCATGCTGTACTGCTAAATACATTGTGTAGCATAAGAAGGTCATAGCAAGACCATAAGAAGGTCATGACAAAATGTTGGCATGGTTTTTGATATTTTTTTTCCCTTTTACTGGATTGACTCTATAATGGACTGAAATTATATGACAGACTGACGCCATTTTATTGATAAACTACATTTTTTTAAAATTAAAACATATGAATCTGTTTTGAGATGTTAAAGACACAGTGATTTATTGTATGTTAATTGTAGATAGTTTCTTTAATGCAGTACATCCTCACTGCTTAAACTTTCAGGCTGTCCTATAACACTTGCACCTTTAGAGGGATGCAGATTCACAGCCAAGCTAGACCTCATTAATACTATTCATGAATATTCAGTAATTCAGGTGACCTTAGCATGACATTAATGTTCACATATTCAACACCATGAAAGGGTGCATTTTAAGACCAATTAAACCAGAGAAAAATTAGGCAGCAACATCACAATCATACACAAACCACAAACACAGTGTAGTCTAATTATTACTATTATTTAATATTGCCAAAAAAGACTTTGTTAAGCTTCCAAGATCATAATATAAAACTCAAAACAGATATTTTTCTCCTCTGATCTGATTGGGTATGTACATAATTTCATTTGCAGACCTCATTGGAGGCTCATTGAAGTTCTATATGTACTGTCAGGAAGAGCTCATGTACCCTGCTTTATTTGTGAGCAATATCTGAATTTGTTTAGACACTGCCACAAATTATCTATATTATTGAATACTACTGTTTTTGCTTATAATAAAAGTTCTTAGAGGGGGTTTTAAAAACCCTTCACTCTCTGCAGAACCACTTTAGTTCGCATCAAAAGTACCTCCTACCTTCCAAGCATGAATACTGACACAACCACTCTGACCTCAATGCCTTCACCACCCTGTATTCAGTATTCTGTGATTTGAAAGATGAGGACATGAGCTATCTATCTTTTCTCACTCGCAGAAATGGCTTTAGTTCCTGGCATCTTGAATTGGAGCTGAAGGCAATAGCACAAAGAGAGGGTGAAGGTTTTAACTGAGTGCCTTGTGAAACTATTCTTAGCTGCATCTAGGGCTCTGGGTGTTTTTAGAGAGCGACCTAGATAGACACATTTAAGAGCCCTCGTTAGTTGTTCTGCAGAAGTATTGGCATTCATCCCATGCTGAAGTTGCCATTACCAGAGGATGTATAGGCATTCGTTTCTTCTGTTATTAATTACTGCACAGTAAATGACAAAGGGCAAGATTAAACACATGGTGAGCAGGCTGACGGTTGGTCTAGTGAAGTGAAGAAAACTGGGATAATAATCAGCCTGGACATTCAACAGTCGCATGTTCTCTTGTGAGAAGCTGGACAATATGCTGTCCTCATTAAAGCAGACACAACCTGGTCTAACCATGCTGCTAGTGCTGAAGTTCACAGGTAATCCTGTGCCTGTGGTAGAGACTCTGGGATGCAGTGTGGGAGAAGATGAAAGGAACACTCAGAGACAATAGCATGTAGCAGGTGCAGCAAGAAGAATCTCATTACAGATATACATCTTTAGGCTACACAGTGCTAGTCCATAACAGCCTTGGTTGCATTAAAAAAAAAAAAAACTGATGTGGAGAAAACTGCTATGAGGTGCTGTCTTCTGTCCTTCAAATGCAGTCACATTTAAAAGAACACGTTCATTTTAGAATCCATTATTGATGATGGGTTTGGTCAGCTTGCTGCACATTTCTGTCAATAAACTTCCTTGAGCTTTATCAGGGACAAAATCGTGACCTTACTATCATGCAGTCTAGTCGAATGGAACTGCCATGGATGTCTGCTGGCAGAGAATGTGTGTGGACAGCTTAGTGTCCTTTGCATATTGACTTTTCTACATCCGTCATGCATTGATTTCTATACAGAGCATATTTGGATAATGAACTGCTCCCCTCCTCAGGGCACAGACTTCATTCTAATACATGATCTTTCACTGTTTGACAATTTCTTTTCAGAAGACATGGCAAAAAATATATAGATTAATATTTTCTTTTATCTTCTGTAGTCATTTTAAAGCATATATCAACATTTTAAACCCTGAAATGTTTTTTTTTTATTATTTATTTGCAAATGCTGACTTTAATGCTAAAGGTTTGTCTATGTAAATGCCAGAAACTAATTAGCACATTTCAGAATAAATGTAAAAATACATTCCTCTGCCTTCGAGATTAATGAGGTACAGTCTTACAGTTATTTATTTCTAGTTGTTTACAGGTCAGGTACAGACTGATCACTGAAAAGACTGTGCAGTAACCTACAGCATATGAACATACACTTTTAAAAATAGATTAAAAATAGATTAAAGTACCAGAAAAACTGATACACCAGTCTAATACTTGGTAGCTGCCCTACAGGGCATGAACTCTACAGGCTTACAGAAATATTCTGTAGGCAATAGACACCATACTTCCTGTAGAACTGTTAAATTCTGAGATGTAAATCCTGAGATCTGGTGGGAATGGCAAAACCCAAATAATAATTAGATTTAATTATAATTGAATTAATAATTTGGTTTTGTAGGTGTGTGGTGCATTTCCATGTTGGACTAGCCCTTCAAAATAAAGGCAGGACATGATCGGGATGTTTGACAAAGACATCTTTAGACGTACCGTGGGTTGTCTGTATCAGTGTTTCTGACATTTCAGTCTATACATGGAAAATAAAAATAACTGCCACTCTTTTACATTTTTTTTTTGTTTTTGGTTACGATGTCATTAGCTTTGGGTATGCTATCCAAAGTACTCAAGCTACAAGTGTGCCTTATATCAGTGTTTATAAATTGACTCATTAAGAAAATACACAGTTTTATTTTCATTACAGAAAAGTTGGTTAAGATACTGGGAAAGGGCAAAACTGTGGTCTGTCTTTAAATTTCCTTTCTACTGAAACATTGCCTCATATTTGTTTTACAGCGATCCACACTTTATACTAATGGAATTATATTTATATATTGCCCAAGTTTTAAGCCTCAGCTCATGTTACTGACTGTGTAGTTTCACACATTTTTACCATGTCGACAATTCGTTGTCCAGTTTCTGTGTACCTCTTAAAAACATGACAACGTATGGATGCATACATGTACAAATGTATGTGTGCATTGTGAAATAGACTGGTGTCCATTGGTGGTAAAACTGACTGGGATGAAAGGGAGTGAGTGGGAGGTTTTCAGTCTGTTGCTGTAGCTATATTTCCTTATTTACAGATTTTTTGCAGATTGATAATTTAGGCATAACAGAAACTATTATAAATATTAAGCACCATTACAGAGCTCCAACATGACTGAAACACCCTGTAATGACCTGATTATCCTTTAAGCTGTAATGCTTTATAAGCATTGAAAAATACTACATGAAATGGTTCAGTGTTATCCTAAAATGTAAGCTATTAAAAGCTAGTATAAGCACTTCTGACATATGAAGCTTAAATAAAGGAGAAATAGACTGGCTCCAGTTAATCAAAACAATAAATTAAAAAGGATTTAATGATTTCCACTGAGAAGACAGCTTAATCCACAGTCCATGAATTGTTGCAAAGACCCCAACTGGAAATTCACCCCAACAATGCCTACATTTATGAACAAATAATATGGCTTCACAATGGCTCTTCATATATACTCGACTTTTTTTCCCCCACAGATTCACAGCATATTGTAAATAAACATCACAACATAGAAATATAACACAAAAAGAGATTAAGTGGTCCAAACACTACACTAAGTGATTGAGGGTGGTGGACTTTCCTTTAATGACTGCATTCACTTTTCATTATAATATCACCTAATAGTAGAACTGTACTCATTTGGTATAGTCTTAAACCTACCCAGTTTGGCTGAAGCATTGCTAAGCGATAGGCTCAGTTTCTGTTTGTGTTATCACCATCACCTTTCATCAACATCCACAACCATTACTGGTAATATTGTACAAAAAAAGGCACAATAACTCAGTGATCGTTTGCCTACCTTCTGCTTGTTCAGTGTGAGTGAGGAAAACAGCAGGCACTGGGGTCACATTGGTCTCCACGGCAACACAGCTCACACTGTTGATGCCGTCCACACAGGTGAAGCCATCGGGACACGGCCAGAGCAAGCAGTCATCATAATTATACTCACAGTTTCTGCCCTGTAGGGGGAATAACTGCTATATCACAGAGCGGAAAGTACAGAAAAAAGATGAAGCATTTGGTTTGTGTGGGAAAATCAAGATAACTGGAAAAGTTTGGATAAGACCATGCTATATTATATACTAGGGATCAATGGTTTTTTTTTTCAGACAATTACTCATCAATACTGATTTTTTTAAAAATGCCATACTTACAAATTATGGAACATTTTATACAGCTCTGTTGGTGGTGGTTGTTTCCATGTAATGCTATTAATAAGGTCCTTATTCTCAGTTATATGTTTAAGATATACATCGAATAATATATATATATATACACACAGTACTGTGTAAAAGTCTTAGGCACACACAAAGAAATGTTGTAAAGAAGTTTTTACTATGTGAAAGACAAATGCCACAATGAGCTGTAAATAGTAGTTAGTAAAGAAAGTCAGGATTCGGTGTGACTGCACTTAGCCGTCTCAGGTTAGGATGATCCAGTTTTATTAGGGAA
>JAOVVF010000033.1:7663534-7677513 GCA_028565595.1 Duopalatinus emarginatus | reverse complement strand
AATAATATAATATAATATAATAATTCTAATTATTATTATTGTTATTATTATTATTATTATTATTATTATTATTATTATTATTATTATTATTATTATTGGAAATCTAAAATGATTTGTATTGACTCAATAATGCAGAAATCATAAAATAAATGTCTACAACAAAAGTTGTACTAAACACAATATAGGGTGCCTAAGACTTTTGCACAGTACTGTCTATATATATATATAAATACATAATACATAGAGTGTGGTAAACATGTGAGTATGGCAGTTTCTCAGCATTTTAACTTCTCTGTTCATCATTACATTTTTGTGAATACAATTCATGTCATTAATTACCTAACTAATATGACACTGTGTGCTCAGGCCAGCTGCACTCACACTCACAAACATTAAAGGTACTGTTAAAAACCATCAAATGTTTTATCAGGTAAATGGTATTAAAAGATAATAATTTCAATACTATTTATGTACAAAAGAATGTAAAAACAGGTAGGTAAGGGTGTAATTGCTGCCTAAGCAAAAATAATTATCATAAAAAATCATCTGCGCTGAACCCAGTATATATGGGAATTAGCAAAAAAACAAAAAAAGTGGTGCCTCTCTAGTCTAGTCTCTTGTTGCTCCATATATGAGGAGGAAAGAGGAACACATAGAGGAGAAAAAGGAGGGGGAAAAGAAGGAGAAAACCAACCACAAATCCAGGCTGACAGAAACAGGAGTAGCCATGGCCTGGCTTGTTCTGGATGCATATCCCCTGGATGCATGGCTGAGGCAGGCACTCATTAATGTCATCCTCACAGCGAATGCCTGTCCAACCTGCCATGAGGATTTAAAAAAAAAAAAAAAAAACATTGCAGATCGTAAGACTACAGCAGTCAACCTCCCCCTCCTTCACCTTTTTCACCTACCTCAGAAGTGAATAGGAATAGGAAATCAAGTAAGCAACTCACCGGGTCGGCAGTTGCACTGGTACCCATTGATGAGGTCTTGGCAGATGCCATCGTGGAAACAAGGTATTGAACTGCACTCGTTCATGTCCAGCTCACAAAACTCCCCAGAAAAACCTTCCGGACACCTAAAACATAAAGAGCTGCTACTATTATCAGCTGCAAAAAGTGTGACTTTGAAAGTTCTTTTGAAGAAAACATGGTGCTACATCATGCCAAAACCTTGAGGGAAAAATGCATTATAAAAATATGGCCATGCTAGCATGTGGAACATACATCTCCCAAATGGCATACTAACTGAGACACAGTGCATTAATGACAATTTTGTCAGATAGTGCTTAAATGTTAAAATATATCATGAGACTAAGATCAGCCTCATCCACCATACACATCTATAGACACCAAATTATGTTTAGAGAAACACTCATTCCCACCTCAGTCACCAGATCTCAATGCTATTTAACACATCAGCATCCTGCAATGCACTGTGGAACACAGAAATCCTACACCTCAGAATTGTGGACCGTCCTGCAGGAAGTGTGGTGTTCAATGTCTTCAGAATATTTCTGTTCTTGCTCCGTGGGAGACCGTATGAGTATTAGACTGGTCTACTAGCTTTTCTGGCACTATAGTGTATATATGAATGTAACATAGTTCACAAGCTGACAAAAACAATGATGAGAAAGAAACAGAATACTGAGCGTGCTTTCTAATTAATCATGATTGAATTTTGCTTTTTGCTTATTTATAATTTATTTTTTATAATTGAATACCAAAACCTGCAATCTTTTGTAATTTGTTACACACAATTGAGTACACACAAGTTACACAAATATAAAGTCAACAAATGAGAGCAGCAGGTAACATAGGCAATACAATGCTACACGTTTATATTTCTATACCTATTATACTTGTATATTAATTGAGTTGTACATTAAGACAATTTCTCAGAGAACAGTGTGTATTATTATCACATTCACTGAGGCATTCTTGATGTGTACCCAAATCAATCCAGACCAGCATTACAATCAAGTCATACATATTTTTAATTAATATTATTTAAATTTCTACAAGACAATAACCATGTGTACATGTTCATGTGCAAAGGCCTAGGCAAATATCACTAGACATATTTTCTACAAAGATTGATCAAATGTGCTACCTTTTTTTTTAAAGCTACCCTGAAGGCTTTGACAGTTGTTAGGCAAAGAAGCATGTATAGAGTCAAAAGTATGCACAAAAAGTTATGCAAAGACATGAAACTAAAAGACAGACAACTAACTGATCAGTAGTACTATGAGTTGTGTAATGGTAATCCAGTGGGAAAGTGTGCATGAGATATTTATGCCTTTAAGCTTAAGAATTTGATGAATACTCCTACGTAAGTGCTTGGTAAGTCAGAAATGTTTCAACATTTGGGTAATTTAAAATCATTCTCAAAACAGCACTTTCCCTGTCCAATAATCAAATGTTGGGTTTCATGTTTTCTTTCCTTAGTTCTTAATCTGTTGCAGTTACTGAGGTGTTGCACAAAACCACAATGCCCAATAAAAATCGATTGCTCTTCTGTTATCTGATCCAGCTTGCAATGGTGACCAAATGAGGTCTGTAATGCAATCAGAGCACAAGCCATTACTCTGCATGCCATTTCGAATGAAAGAAAATACCTAGAATGACAGAGAGTGTTTATTTCCAATTTGAGGCAAATCAATCCACTGAGGTCTCATATGGACAGACCAGCAACCCCTTGTTCAGTGTCTGTTAGTGGATTGGCTTTCTTCTTACAGCAGAAATTGGAAAATAATGTCTGGGCCCAGGGTGGAGTAAATCAATCACTCAATTAAAAAAATGTATAAAATGAATGTATAAAAGGTCATGAGGGAGAAGGAGGTTTCACACTGTAGCCTTGTTTAACTATATGGAAGCAGCTGCTTTGTGATCATCTTTTTGGCAACCAAGCAGACCTTTAATTGGAGAAAACAGATGGTTATAGGAATTCTTCCATAAGGGCCAGATTTAAATTTAGATTTCTGAGATTGAATATGATTGGGGCTAAAACCACATGTAACCTGTGATTGTAGGTAAGGCAATTGCACTCATTTAAAGTATTCACCTGCATGTGAAACTGTATCCAAGTCCATCCAAACAGGTTCCACCATTAAAACAACGAGAGAAATTCATAGCCATATCTACACATGCATCCAAGTCGACTTCGCATTGAGTGCCGCTGTAGCCCTCAGTGCATATGCAGGCATATTTGTCGATGAGATCCACACAGACGCCAGCATTCAAACAAGGCTGGGACTCGCACTCCTGAAAACAGTGTAAATATAATAAGAGTTAAGACTCTGCAGTTATATTGTTCTATTTGCTTTGAGTTCTTCCATTGTAATGAATATGTGACACCAAATATTGCCATGCTGTTCCAATAAGACACGCTGTTATTGGAAAATAATCAATGATGCGGTGCTGTGATGAGTTACCACCCTGAAGATTATTTTACACATTATCTTATATCACAGCAAATCGCCAACAATTACGTAAAAAATAATAAACTGACACATTGAATTGAATTTTCATTTTTTATTACTTTTTTGTAGTCTGATGGTAAAACAAGGCTGTCCTGCTTCTGACATATCGCAAACTCCTCTTTCCTGAAGACTTCCTGTGTTCGTAAAATGTATCCACCGTTACATTCTTTAAAGCTTCATCATGTTTTGTTGGTTAAATAATGTTTTTGATTGTTTTTTATTAGTCTTATATTATGTGGAGTGTCTGAAGCCTTTTGAATCAGCTGTTACTGTTATAATGAGTGCATCAAGGTACACCTGTGATCTGAATAACATCTGGCACTGCTTTCAGAGCAGATGTTATATAAAGAGTCTGACCAGACAAAACTGACAATTTAACAGCATTTTGGTATGAAAGCCTGTAATGCCATGTAACGCATGTGGCATTAAAATATATTTAAAAAATGACACATTTTGAAATAGACATTACCACTGCACAGCTGTCAAACTGTTTACAGACAGTATCCTCACTATTTACTAACAATACATGAGTGCTAACTGTCTTTATCACATATCACATCACTTACAGTGATCAGATTACTTCTTTAGCACAACAATTTGTGTTTCTACAAATAACTCGAATACTGATGAATTAATGAGAGAAATCCAACAGAAATTGCAAGCTATCGAAAGCGTCATTAAAGGGAGAAGGCAATCGCTAATGATTTATTCCAATGGAAGATCCTAGAGCTCTCTCAAGGAGCCTTTTGTTTAATCTCAAGGGAATATTTGTGCCTGTGGTTAGCTTTAAAATCAATTAGGCATCAGAGTGATCACTTTCTTTCTAATCAGTCATTTGTACCGTGCTTTCATGATGCCTCGGCTCCCTATATTCATTATGAAGGAAAGTCAACACGGGCTGAAGATCAGCCTTATCTAAGAAAGTGCACCATTAAAGTCATCATTAAAGATATTTACACTTTGATGAATTGTCTATGAATTGTCTGTATACAATAACAGTAGTTATAATAACAATGATTGCATCATGCATTTAATAACATTAATAATAATTATTATAATTTGAAAGTTCTTTTTAAATAAGAACAAGTAAATATAATAGACATACAGAGTTTTAACAAAACATGACAGACATTACTTGCACAGTCTTCTATGCACTGCGTCTATTGCTATATGACATCTTGTGCGAAAGGGCAGGAGCTGATCTCTTTTTCTTTTCTCAAGAGGTAATGGTGTTCAAATTCAGTTATGCCTGAGATATGTTTGACCTTCTCATCTTTTTGTTATTGTGTGTCTAAATCAGAAAACTAGGCCAGATTATAGGGCTCAGCATCCTTCTCCCCCTCCCTCACCCACCCCACCTCCTTTACAATAAGTTGTACTTCTGTGGAACTTTTTGAGCCAATATCTGATCGCCAGTTTGAGTAATAGCTGTGAGTAGTGCTATTTCCTTAAATTTCACATAACCCCCAATGATGATATACGTTACCAATTGAAGAAATTATGGGCAATGATGAAATTATCAACAATCATCGTGGTATTACATTTCCTAGTAGCTTTGAAAGATGTTTGGTTGAATTGACCCTGTTGCACAGCAATCGGAATGAAATGGATTAAATTGAACCTGTCTGGCTGCAGTGTTACACAGTGACAAACAGCTTTTCATTGACTGCCCTGAGCTCTAAAGTCTGTCCAATGATTCTGGTCTCATTTTGCAGTTATAGAGACCCCTCTGAAAGTACTGGAACAGCAAGGCCAGGCGTATTGTTTTTGCTATTCACCAAAGTAATTTGGGTTTGACATTAAAAGATGAATATAAGACAGAAGATCAGAATTCTACTCATCATTTCCTGATATTTACATCAAGATGTGTTAAACTTAGAATGTGGCACCTTTAGACCATCCAACTTATTATAGATATTTATAAAAACAGATAGCCTTAAAGCAATGAATTAATATTTGGTTATGTATCTTGTGCTTACAAAATATATTGCATTCTTTGTGATGTTTCTTTATAGGTTGGCACTGCAGATTATTACAGTTATAGGATATCTTACTTAGAGGTGAAATGCATGCTCAGTTGGATTAAGGTCTGCTCTGGTTGACTTGTTTTTCTTTTTTTTTTGTTTCCTCTGGAAACGTCATCTTGAGTTGCATCATCAATAAAGATTAGTCAGTCTGATCCAGAAGCAGTCATGTAAGCCCAAACCAAGACACTATCTCCACTGTGCTTGACCAGATTCTTCTCCTTCTTAATACTTTGGCCTTTCTAGAACTTTTAGTGGAGGTTAGTGGCTCAACTTTTGTGGCTCATCTCAGTATCTCATTGCAAATCTAATCTAATAATCTAAATCTAATCTAATTGTTGTGCTGACACCAGAATTTGGGTGGGAATATTTGCCTGCCGACAGTACACTTGGGGCAAAGATGTTGTTGTGGCACCACCAGACTTTGATGAGGACATTATTGTGCTGACAACATTAGTTTGTGTATTTAAACCCTTGTGTTTTTTTGACTCAGTGTTTTATACCTGTCATTATAAAGCCGTGTCTTGTTTGTTATTCTGTTTCTTTTTTGTGAGTTGTTTTTGGTTCCAAAGATTTGTGGATTTTGCTTTACCCTGTTTATCCTGTTTGTACATTTTGACACTGTTGTTGGACTGTGATTTTGACTGTGATTTTGACCCTTTGCAGTTTAAATAAAACACCATTGACCTTCACTTGCTTTGGTCTTTGGCTTCATTACCTGACAATGGGTTTAAACAAAATGTGACATGTAGTTTAACAAATCTACATATAAATATCAGGAGATAAAACCTGACATTTTGATTTATATGCTTATATTCATCTTTTGAAATGCATATAGCATAAAGAACATAAACAGAATTGTCTACTCTAAAATGTTGCGAAGGGACTGTCCATAATAACACTGAATCACTATAATAAAATAACTATTCTATAATAATGAAAGGACAGCAGTAACAAATTATCTACTGAAAATCTCAGTACATATGTTCATATGTATTGCCACTATACTACATACTACAATTGTACATGCTTACATTTATATTAGTCTCGCATCTGGGGCCACTCCATCCACTCTCACATTGACAGTTATATGCACTGATGCCGTCAGAACAGCTGGCATGAAAAAAAAAAGCTAAGTTAATGCTTTCCGACAACTGCAAACTCCATCGTTATAAGCAATGATTCATTAGATGCTATTGTGCACACAGATGAGGCCACCCAATCAGTGCCAATACCATTTCATAAGTTTTACCTGCTAGCAGATGTGCATTTTATATACGTGAAGAATTCAATAAACTGTGAGCTATTACAAACAAAGCAAACAAAACACGATTGTATGCATTGTTTGCAATACTAAATCACAGTGTGGTATTGCAGTGTACAGGGTTGAAATTAATTCAGATACAAATTTAATCAACCACTGCATACAATTTGAAATTTGTCTGATCAATCCAATTAGATTAGACAGTTTCTTGTAATTTCTTCATCCCAGACATCTGGAAAAACAACAGAAATGTGATAACAACACTAAACAACCAATAATTCTTCTGTTGCTTAAATAATTTAGGCTATTGAAAATAAACAATGGCCACTATAAAAAAATACATAATATTTATGTTCAATGAATCAGTGGGTTATTTAAAATGTAGTTATGTGTTTTTAACAATATACTATAAAAGACATTATTCTACTAAATGATTAGGATTTTATTGATTGTATTGATTATATATGCTCAATGAGTAAGGGCAGTGAATAGGAATCTATTTCGTAATCTGCTTAAAAAATGTACCTGGATATCAACAGAGACAAAACATCTCAGTGGGAAAATATCTAATAAGTAACCAGCAATATTATTAATTTACAGTGAATTGAAGTTAAAAAGATGATTTGTCACATTCTGTGCTATAGTGTGGTATTACAAGCTAATTCTAACATTTTGTAGCATTTACTTCATAATTATGAATCTAAAACACTCAATTACTTTTAGACATTATGCACAAATAAATTTGACACTATTTGAATTTGACACTTACATGTTCATTTACCAAAAGAACAAAGTGCCCCTTAGGGGTCATCTGAGATGTACTCAAATGTTAAAACCTAAAGGCACCATCATTTGTGGTCATCCTGTGATTACCACTGACAAAACAGTTCATTGCTGAATTTATCATTAGGGCTCACATACCTGCCATGGATACAGGGGTCTGAGGAACACTGGTCAATGTTGTTTGCACAGTCAGAACCAGTGAAGCCACTGGAACATACGCATTGGTAACCTCCGACACCATCGACACACCTCCCACCATTTTGGCATGGATTCATGGTGCAATTATCCACATTCAGCTCACACTGCTTGCCTTAATATAGTCAGTTCATATAATTAATTAATTATTAAGTCATGCATTCATGTGTTAATTTATTAATTCAACAATCAGTTTGTTCTTTTATTCAGGCCTGATTAGTCTTTTTGGTAGAATGCCCTCCTGCCTTGAAAGGGTACACACACCCATGGTCAGAGACAATGCAGTGATCAGAGAACTAAAATGTTTGATTGTTTTAAAGCACAATAAATCACAATTAGACTTTTACTGAAAAAGTAAGGCAAACAATAAACCAATGGTTCACATAATCATTGTGTTGTGAGCTAAAAAGAAATTAAATCTTTGTTTGCAATTACTCCATTGAGCTCAATAAATTGTCAACCTATTCCCCACTGTGCCTTAGCATTTCTGCTTGTGTTTTTGCATCGTTTCAAAGGCAATGATAAACAGGAATGAGATACCAATACTGACATTGTATAATTAGTGTTTCTCTAATTTTTTGTACACATGAGCTGGTAATGACCTATCTATGGGCATGGTGGTTAATTCATAATTTATTTATTTCTGCTGAGTTAACCACCTACACTTGCAATAAGGGGCAAATGGCATTATTTATCAAGTAGTAACAATCCCAATATATTTAAAATAAAACCAAGTGTGAAAGCAATATAAAGTGTGCACAGAGATATTTACATTAAATGACCCATTCATTGAAAAAGCAACTTCTAAAAGCATGTATAAACCAAACAAGTTTTTGTCTTTTTTAATATAGTAAGACTGTACAGGGTTTATGTTTGCAAGAGGAACTAAACAGCCAAGAGTTTTCTACTTTGTACATATGAGGTATACATCTGATACCTCTGGACACACTGCTGTGGAGATCATCAAGAGCACCAAGTTCCTTGGAGTTCACCTGGCAGAGGATCTTACCTGGTCCCTCAACACCAGCACCATAACCAGGAAAGCCCAGAAGTGTCTCTACTTTCTGTGACGGCTGAGGAAGGCCCCCACCCCTTATCCTCACCACATTCTACAGAGGAACCATCGAGAGCATCCTGAGCAGCTGCATCACTGCCTGGTTTGAGAACTGCACCGTATCGGATCACAAGTCCCTGCAGCGGGTAGTGAGAACTGCTGAGAAGATCATCGGGGTGTCTCTCCCCACCATCACAGACATTTACACCACACGCTGCATCCAAAAAGCAACCAGCATTGTGGATGACCACACACACCCCTCACACACACTCTTCACCCTCCTACCGTCTGGGAAAAATGTACCGAAGCATCCGGGCCCTCACATCCAGACTGCGCAACAGTTTCTTTCTGCAAGCTGTCAGACTCCTGAACAACCAGAGTCTGGTCTGATAAATTGCAAACATTTCAGCGACTGGACAAACACACACACACACACACACACACACACACACACACACACAATCTTAAAGATACAAAACAAAACAATTTGTCTAAGGAAAGAGTACAAATGTTCTCATTTCTACCAAAAATGGACAATACTTCTGCTAAAAAACACTATGTTTATGTTTAAAAGAAATGGACATAACTGCACCTTACTGCTCCCACCAACAGTGGGCTATCTGCACTGTTCCCTCCCTATATTTAGTGTCAATGTCTTGTGTATTTATTGTATTTTGTCTTGTGTATTGATTGTAAATCGTCTTGCGTCATTGCACATGCTTCAGCACTCGTGCACTTTACTTTGTATTGTGTAGTTTATTGTTTTATGTAGCACCTTGATCCTGGAGGAACTTTGTTTCGTTTCACTGTGTAGTGTACAGCACTGTTTATAGTTAAAATGACAATAAAAACTACTTGACTTGACATGACTTGACATCTTCAGTAATCTTTTTGACATCGCCAGATGTTTTAGGCCTTTCAACATCATACACCTGAAGGCTCTGGCTAAAGAATGGGCTGTAAATCTCCTACATCCAACCTCCACTGGGAGACCATATTTAGATGTATATCCATATACAGACTGCTGACAGTTGCTGTCCAGTTCTGCATATTTACAGAGATTCCTATCGAAGTCCTCATCCAAACAATTTTTCTAAGGGTCTGTCAGCTCCAGATATACCAGATTGCCTGGTAGAATTAGGCACAAAGAGCAGCCGTGGCCTTGTGGTTTCGTGACCGGAAGGTCCCGGGTTCGATCCCTGCAAAGGGCAAGACACGACTGAGGTGTCCTTGAGCAATACACCCAACTCCCTCAACTCCTCCCCCTGGGTGCCGTTCTTTGGGACTGCCCACTGCTCTGGCCAAGTGGGATCACTGCCCACGAGTGTTCACTGGTGTGTGTGTGTGTGTGTGTGTGTGTGTGTGTGTGTGTTTCACTGGGTTAAATGTGGGGGTCACATTCCTCTGTGTGAAAGTACAGTAGGCAAATAGTTCACTAAGAATAAAAAAGGACAATGTCTAGTTCCAGAATGGTGGCTGTGATATGTTTGTGGAACTGCAGCTGCTTCATATCTTTATTATTCTTTTGGTGGGTACTGGCTGATCCCTAGCTTTGTCAAAGGTTGCTTAGAGGGTCAGGACCACTTCACCCACTGAAATGGTTTCAGGACCATATGTGCTGTCCCTTACCAAGTGCAGAACATGAGGATGTGCCCCAGGATTCCTCACTTGAAGCACAGTGGGCACAGCACACAGGTCACTCTGCTTTGTGCTGTGTGCAGGTTTGATGGACTTGAAAGCACATACACACATATACAAACACTGCCTGGATGGGATATTGGAAGTGGTGTAGCTTAGCTTAGGTCCCATTTTCTCTTGACCATACTCTCCCATCTTGTCCAAGCTCTCTGTTCCTTCATTCCTACCACCTTGTGGGTTCTTATATCCTCAACTGCTGCTCTTAGCTCCTTCTACACTAAGCAGTGCCCTGGGAGTTGAAAAGGATCCTAGCCAAACTTGACTTTTTGTGGCCACCTCTCCAGCATCCCATGACCCAGCCTTGCCTCTGCCCTCCTTCCTGCCAGGAGTGAGCATGTAGCTTCCTATCAGCCTCTCGCTTTGCCATTGCCTCCAGAATTCAGTTGGCACCTTCTTCAAACTACTTTCACAGTAAAGTCATGAAAGCTGAAGACCATCTGATATGCCTGCTGTAAATTTGGACACCTGCTGCTTCTGCCAGTCACTCCAAGCCCATAGATGGGTCTTCTAGAAATGATAATTCTTGCAGTTTTTGCTACATGCACACTTTCTAAAATGATGTGCTATGGCTGTTTTCTAAAAGGGAAACCTCTGATAAAGTAAATTTTTTGTATGAACTTTTATTAAATATTATTGCTCTAGTGTGTGGGACCTGAATTCATTACAGTTTAGATTTTGTCATTAGACAAAAATTCTTATTTTTCTTTGCCTTTGTTATCATGCTACAGAATGAGAATATTCCATAACATAAATCTATTGTTTATAGGTATTTATGTGTGCACAAAAGAATTAAAGTATAACATCTGCTTATATGTTCTGGTAATGTTCCTGAACACCCTGGACCTCCAACCAATTTTGCTGCAACAAAAGCTTACTGGGACTTGTTCTGAGGATTCCTGTGTCCAGAAATACTTTAGCCTCATACACATAAATCAAGAATATTACCTAAACTTGACCAGCATAAAGTCTTAGTGGTTCACTAAGTGGCTTAATCAGTCCTACTGGTTCAGTAGTATAGTGGTTGATTACTTTAAAGTGCAAAGAGTTTTATTACCAAATGCTTTTTGGCTAACCTGTTTTACGTTTGCTAGCTACTTCTTTCTGACATATTTAACAATATTTAGCCTATGTAAAAACAAATAAAAAATATTCAGTAAATTTTACTTGAGGTAAGCATTTTTGTGTTTGGGCCTTTTACAGTACTGTATAAGCAGCGGTTAGCCATTATCCTCCAGCAGTAATGCTGATATATGGAACTATTCAAAGGTTTTGTCTTAGTTGCTTTCTCTTAAAAAGGGCAATTGTATTTTGGTCTTTTACCATTGCAGTGTTACGCGAGAATAAGAAGAATTCAAGCAGGATTTTGGGACAGTTACTGTTAGCTAATGTAAAGATAACCAATGCAAAGCCACACAAAACCTAAAAATAATGTATCTATGTGTGTATATTTAGTGATTTAAAGGAAAAACCAACAGCCCCCTACTCATGTTGTACAGCACTGACTTGCCAAATGCATCTCAACAGAGATTACATGAGGCTGAATTTAGCTGTCTAAGTAATATAAACATACTTTATTGATTGTTTGATTAATTAATTTATTAATCTAATCTTATTGTTCTGTTCATTAGTGGGATTAGTTTTACACAGGGGTGTGGGGTACCATAGGACAGACAGAGCTTGTTCCTCATTTTACACATATGCCATCAGATAAATCAATATGACAGTATGATCTTTACTTGAGTGTAAGGGACTAAGGCTGCATCCGAAATGGCATACTCCAGTACTAGTTAGTATGAGAGTCTAGTATGCGACACGATGTAGTGCTTCCGAATACCTAGTATGTATCAGGTAGTATGTGAAAGGTTTCCGGATGTCCTACCAGGTCAGGAGAGATTTTCTAGTACACTCTGCCAGCACACTATCCGAACCTGACATATCCCATAATGCACTGCGAGTGAACTGAAAGCCTGTTTTATCTGTAAACAAGACGGAGTGAGTTTATGATTATCCATGCAGGCTGAGCTGAGGTAACATTTTTAATTACAAATGAAATTTAAAGTTAATTTAAATTGAAACTATTAATAATTATTGTGTGGGACTCAAGTGGTGTGACGTCATGGGTGAAAGGTTGTTGGTAAGATGGCGAATCAAGTGCGTCCGAGGTGGTGTGCATACTAGAATTGTATACTAGATTAGCGGTTAAATAGTATATACTCGCTCCAAGCTAGTAGGTAGTATTTAAGTATGCCATTTTGGACGCAGCCTAAACTCTCATTCAAATCGCCAGAAGCTGACCTGTTTTAAATGCATTTTTAATTCATGTTTTTGTTGCTGTCAAGTTAATTGTAAGTATTTGTGTAAATTAAGTTTGACTGTGAAATTATCACACAGATTTACTTAATTTCTTGCACAAAATCACAGTTTCATTAATTACACATTTAACACTCACACTCTTTTCTGAGGTAAGTTTCCTGCCAAAAATACCAGTGCTATACTGCAAACTTGAGTAATTAATGAACTAAAATATGAATTTCAGGGTAGACTAAATAAATCTAATAGAATCAGACATGCAGGAGAGTCTTTAATGCAATTACCCATGACTTGCATTGTATATGTTCTTGTAGTTTCACACTGCCTTTATTCCTCCATTACTAGACCATTACTCTATAAGCTGATAATCCTGCCACCTGTTCTGTAGTTAATGACTCTGCACGCCTGAGTAGTTTACAGTTTTACATTAAAAAAATATATTAAAGTGAACAGAACCTGTACATCTGTCTTTATTTTATTACAGCGGTGTAATTCAACATGGAGAATTTAGGTGAGTACGCTGAAGGTCTGCCTTTCACTACACTGCACATCCTAAACATCCAGGCTGCCAGAGATGAAAATCCAGTTGCCATCTTGCCATCAATTTTGAGGGCAGTGAGGTATCGACATAATGTGACAACACAGCAAAGGCTTGCAAATTGCTGATGGAACTGATGTATGTTGTGAATCTGAACAAAAATGTCAAATGTGCACATCCATAACATTAAAACAACTGTTTTGTGTGACCTTTTCCTTTTTAGACCCAGGCCTCTAGAGAAGAGACCAGACAGAGCAGGAGATCTGTTTGGTGATTTCTTCAGCACAACACACACAATGCTGTCAATATCCAATTTATGGCCTGATGTTGTGGAAGATCTGTACCCACATGTCAAAAACGCTTCAAATATTATTGCAACGGACAGGCCTCAGAACAGCCCTCTCCTCAGAAAACATGAACATACAAATCTTTTTAATATATATATATATATT
Organism: Duopalatinus emarginatus; assembly: GCA_028565595.1. NCBI lineage: Eukaryota > Metazoa > Chordata > Actinopteri > Siluriformes > Pimelodidae > Duopalatinus > Duopalatinus emarginatus. The sequence continues at coordinate 7,663,714 of JAOVVF010000033.1, read as the reverse complement.
AAAAGCCTTAAAATACATTACATTTTTATTGCAGAAGCATAATCTCACTCAGAAAAAAAAATAGGAAAAAAAAACAACCTTCAACTCAAGTGAATAAAATAATTAAAGAAAAAATCCTGACTAAGAAATAATTATTTCCCATAAAACAACCTGTTACACAATTATTGGCACCCTTAACAA
>JAOVVF010000033.1:7642216-7654761 GCA_028565595.1 Duopalatinus emarginatus | reverse complement strand
AGAGAGAGAGAGAGAGAGAGAGCACAAAAAGAAAGAAAATTTTCCACACTTTGACTCTACGATCCAACTGTTTGTTAAATTAATAAATTGTTAAATTGCCAATATGTTTTGTTTTTTCAAACTTCAGTCATCCAGTCCACCAAACACCAAACAAGTCAATGGCAGAATAAACTGTTTTGCAGTGGCAGAAAAGATTTGGTATTTTTTTCATGGACACAACCCACATACTCAGCTCTGCTGCTCATTCCAAATACATGTTCCTTACAATTGTGGCTCCATTTAAAAGGGAAATTAACAGAATTTGTTATGAGATTTATTGCCAACAACAAAGAAATAATCTACCAACTCATTCTATTCCCTTACTTTTTGTGCTATGTATAGAATTAGCTCTGGGCAATGGTAAAGATTTATACCAAAGCATGCAGATGATCTGTAACTTTTATGTATTCAGCTCAATGTGCCTTCTGCTGTATTTAATGCTGCAGAAATAAAACAAGTAAATCTGTAATAATAATAAGGAAGCTGGCTGTTGCTTGCCCTTGCTTAGCGTTGCATTCTGAGCTCCCAAGCTGCTGCACAGTCCAGAGAGTTTCCAGTTTAGGAAAAGAAAAAGCTGCTGAACAAACAGCCAACTTAACATGCATACTAAAACTGAACAAAGCAAAGCTCTTCATTTAGAGACGGCTCTAACAACTAAGCAACATAAGAGGCTTATAGGATTACCTAACAAATGTTTACTGTATTCTATAAATAAAGCTGAAATGTCAGTACATATCAGAATTTATGAGGGTGTTTAATTTATATGACAAAAGCTAGATAAATATTTCAAAAAGAAACAGGTTTTTCCAATCTTCCACTATCTAGTGTGTCAGACTATGCCCATTGTAGCCTTACATTCCTGTTCCTGGGCTACAGCTGGAAGTCAGCAACTATAGATATATACAAGTTCACATTCAAGCAATTCTGGACTGGTATTAGGGGGCAACATGACACCACTTTGAACTGTTGACACACAGCAAGTTGACTTGTATTGATCCTGCTTGATGAATTTTGAAACAACCTGCATACTGTAGCAGAAATCAAGAATTATTTGACCAAACTGTCTCGTATTGGTGTGGTTACTATAGCCACCCCTGTTCTTCTTGAACATGAGGATTTGAAGTCGTCATTCACTTTAAAGTTCATTCATGTACATTCTGATGCATACCAAACATCATACAAACCTGCTGCATACTGTGGCTGAAAAAAAACCAGAAAAAATTCCCAGGCTTTTGGCTTTTACTGTGTGTGTATGTGTGTGTGTATGTGTGTGTGTATATGTGTGTGTGTTATAAGTAGACTAGGTTGTACATGTATAAAATGTATGAAAGTAGTGCCTTTCACTACCTTCATACCTTCTAAGGGATGCCATTCAGTGGTATTAAAATAAAATATTAAAATGTGAGGTTGCCACATGTTTATTTTGCTTTACTCTGGACTTAACAGACATATAACAAGTCATTCTGATGCGAAGAGCCCCAATTCTAATCTGGTTCAGGGCACCCAAAATGCTAGAACCAACTTTGTCTTTATAGACACTGCTCTACGTAGGTCTCACCTGGTTTATGCAAAAGATGTCTCTAAAGGGAGAGATGGAGAAGAGACTTTATATAAACTCCCTTGGACCATTCCATTTGGGAAACAAAGGGTTGAGGAAGAAAACCAAGACCACCCATCATATAGGAGCGCCTTTACAGAATCAGATAAACCAAAGACAAACTATCTGAGTCTTAGAATCACCGTGGGACCTGTCAGCCTATCTGCCCAATGCAGATATAAGAGGCTCTAGGGTGCCAATTAAGCCTTATGAGGAGAATTTTTTAGAAAAGAAAAAAAAATATGTATGATATCCTTGTGATGAGCCCTGTTCACGCATGCCTTTAGTATGTGTGTGTGTGTGTGTGTGTGTGTGTGTGTGTGTGTGTGTGTGTGTGTGTGTATTTAACTGCTGGCAAAGACACATTTTGTTCTATTATATATAAAAAAATCTTTCACAAAGTGTCACCCCATTTGATTATATTAGTGACTCTAATCTACAGTATCTGGATTTATTAAAGATCAGATTGATTACTCAATAATTAGCCTAACATTAATGGAGCTTCGTCATCTGCACTGAAAGTAAATCTCCATAACCAGATTTAATCTTCCTATTCCAGATGGCATAATAAGCAGTGTTCCTTTAAGTCCATCTACAGTATGTCATGTTGCCAAGGTGAAACACAAGGTGTGTGTGTGTGTGTGTGTGTGTGTGTGTGGACACATTTCCAGATGTTACCTGTTTTGTTAAGTGTTTTACTTTTCAACAATACATGGTGATACTCACTCAAACACTGAATTGTTTATGAGCTTCAGGAGAAAAATAATTAAAAATAATTGGTGTAATTAAAACGAGAAGATAAAATTTCATAATATTTCATCCATCTTTTAACCTAAACAAAAATTGTACAAGTATCAAATGATATCCTGTGGCAAAATGTCCACGTTTTCAAATACTTTCAAACACTTTCAAATATGATTTGGTGAAATCAGATAGCTCCATATAAGAATGTGTATGCAGGCAATAGGCATTAATTTAGTAATTATCTAAACTAGGTTATTGTTTATACTTTGTTTAATCAACTGGGTTGTTGGCATAATTCCAAACCTAATGCCACTTAATGATGAGCTAAATTTTACGAAAGTAACGTTATCTTTAAAAACAGAGCTAAGAGACCACTACCGAGTCTGCTTTGATGCAAGATTCACCAAAGGGTAGTATGGGGGTGTAGAGCCCTCACAGACCCTATGAGGCAGACCTTTTTACAAGTTAAGATTGTGTTTGACAGTGTTTGATGTCACTCTACACCAAAAACAGTAGATAGTAGTGGCCATGGCCTTCAAACAGTCTAGATTACCCTGGGCCTCTTAGTTACTTCTCTGACTAATGTCTTCCTTACTAGTCAACTTTTTGGTGAAAGGCATTTCTGAGAGTTACATTGTGTTGTTAATAAATATGTATGTACTTTTTTCCTTTAAAGGGGAGGAATGATATTTGTGTTTACCTGTTCACTAGATCTTGACAAGTGCCATGGTTTTGGCATGGGTTGGATGCACATTCATTGATGTCTTCTTCACAGTGCTGACCTGAGTATCCAGGTTCACAGATACAGCTTTAAAAGAAGATAATAGTGTTATTGGGGATACTTAAATAGCAAATACAATTAGTTTGGCATTAAGTATGGGTATTTAGATTTACCTATAGTGTTTGATCATTTTTACACTCTTTATGCCTTTTTAAGTATCTGCATGGACTAGGATCTTTTGGCATTTACAATGTATTCTGGCATCACTGCACAACATCCAGTACCTTCTTGTAAATTCTATGCAGCATACAGCAGTGCAAAGCCAATGGGTCAGTATCACAGAAGCTGAATACTCCTGTGTGACACCATTCCTGTGGCCAGTGATGCAGGGAGAGGAGGAGTTGCTTCACATGGTCATTATTTTCACCCTGTAATGGCTACAAATCAATGGCTTTCAGCTGAAGCCATCTCTCAGTTTCTTTTACTGCCCCATGACAAGCCAGTGCTTTTTATATTGTAACAGTTCAGGTTTTTGCCATGTTGCACTCTACCTAATCAGAAGACAGTTGTGTATGCCAATCACTACATTCAATTAAGATGGATGTCATAGAAATAAGCCAAACAAAAACAACCAAATAATGGAAAAGAAAAGATTCAAAATGTTCAAAACATTAAAAAATGAATCTTCTATACACATAAAGTGAGGAAAGTGATTGGATCGATTCCTTACTAGTAATTGTTGACCATATCCACACAATGTCCATGGGTGTGGCATGAGCTAGAGCCACACTCGTTGGTATCAATATCACAGCGAGGTCCCTCAATCCCTGAAAGATAAATGAGATGGCCATGGATCATCGAGCCTGGCTACTTTGGTAGGATCAATGCTAACAAAAGCCCTTTGGAGCCCTCTCCTAATGGAAACTGCCCCCTGAAGCATCTGTTGTCTCCTGGGAGTAATAACACCTGTGTGTAATAACACCTCAGCATTTGGGCTTGGGCTAAGGACCTTAGGGAAACTGCAGGGAGGAAATGATTTGGCTCAGGCTGCTCTCTGGTGCTTTTGCTGTTAAGGAAGAAATGTGACAGATGAATGGCACACAATAAATGTTTGGACAACCTGAAATAAAGAACATTACATAATCCTATCAAGACTAAATCTGCCTGGGTCTTGAGTTACGGCATAATAGCCAGTGTTTTAGTGACATTTGTTTAAAAAAAACAACTTATTATTATTAGGCTCTATGTGACGTTTTTGTCAACAATGAGTTATTCTCATGTCTCATATAGCATATTAACATTTTTTTTGCACTGCTCATTTGATATTTAGTGTTTAATGTCTGTTTAATGAAAACATGTTGCTGATGGGGTCTTAATAACAATATAAACATGAATTTTCTTCCAATTTTTTCAGTCTATTTCTTTCTTTATTTCTGACATAAAACAAAACTTAATACTGACTCTATATTGACCTGCTACATTTATGTGCTGGGAAAATTTATTACACTAGCTGTTTTCTGTCTAACCTTAAAATTCCAAGCAGAGAATGAATTCTTAGGATTCGAAGGATCTATAAATAAATAAATAAATAAATGTTAAAAAAAAAATAATAATATGATTTTAAACACTCATTCAGAACATTACTAATGTAAACAATAGTAAACAACAGTGAATACACGAAACCACACAAAATACATAAACGAAGGCAATAAACATACAAAGTAAAATATTCATAATAAAATGTTTAACATTACACTACATAGCCGCATGTGTTAGTGCATTTGTGCAGCCCGGCAGCTATGCTAAATTAATAGAATCAGGAAGGGAGGGCATGCAAAGTGAATGCTCTTGTCAACCAAAAGACCATATAGCTCAGTGAGGGGCCTTGCTTTAATTGAGTATGTCATGTCTACAGCAGCATCTGGATTTTTCTGCCTCCAGGCTGACAATGACACAAATCTAGGCCTCAGTAATATCTTAAAAATACTTTTGATTTTCTCTGTCACCTGGAATGTGCTATTAATCAACCAGTCTATGCAACTACTATACTACAACTCAACAACAACAACAACAACAAAACAACAACAACAACATAATAATAATAATAATAATAATAATAATAATAATAATAATAATAATAGCAACCACAGTAATAAATGATTGGAGAATTAACAAACAGGTAAAGTATAAAACCATAAATAGTAACTAAAAGCAACAATTAAAAATTAATATCTAAAGATTCACACTGCATGTTGGTTAATACTGACAAACACCCATGGCTAATTAAGCAAGCATTAGAGATCAAATGAATGTAGAACAGTTTGGCAAAATAGAGATATTTTTTAATGGAAGTTAGATGAGGCCTGCCCTTTGTAATATGAAAAATGACTAATTAAATAAATACAGCCATTCCTGACTGCAATGATGATATAAAAAACATACTTTAAAAATAAATATAAATATACTTTAAAAATAATGACATAAGAATAAAATAACAAATATTTTCACAGCTTGCAGTTGTTTATCACATTTTCTGTGCATGTGAAATAAATGCTTCAGATAATTAAAAAAAACATTTGTAACAAGTTACTGTTTGCTTTGTCTTATAAAGATTTGCAGTTGTAAAAATATTTTGTACATATGTGAAAGAAAATGTGCACCCACATATAATTTGCATGTATAAAAACGTTAGGTTCCTGTCAGGTTGCATAAGTCTGCGATATGAATAAACAAACTTTTAGTGCAACACTGGATTTGCAAACAACAAATAACAAAATAAAAGCATGCATTTTGCCCTGTTTTTACACCTGAGCTGACTCGACAATCAGCACACTGATTAGCCAATTGGGGCAAAAGTTTCCTTGTTCTATTTCTATTTACTTGAGTCAAAACAACCGTGTGGAGTAGAGATGCAATATCCAGGGCTTTGCCCAAGGGTCCAGGACCATGTTTGCCTCAGGGTCAAGAAATGTACTTGTTGTTTTGTTACTTCTAGCATTACTTCAGTGTAGCAATCAAAGGTACAATATTTGTGTGTCTGTATATCAGACCCCACTGCTTAGAATATTCCTGCAATAATAATAATAATAATAATAATAATAATACAGACATATAGAGCCCCTGAAGTTTAATGGTAGAAAAAAATATTTAGACACGGTTGGTGTGGTAAAGTGGTAACATCATTGGCTCCCATATCAGAGACCTGGGTTTGATTCCTGGTCTGGGCAGCCAGTCTGTGCTTCACCAATAAGGGTCCTTGGGCAAGATTCCTAACACTATGTTGCCCAACCTGTAACCTGGTAAGTCGCTCTGGATAAAAGTGTCTGCCAAATGTAAATTGTTCCCTCAATTTACTAATATGCTCCATTCATTTACTAAATGTTTCCTTAAATTCCTGTTAGTTAAAAGTAGTATAGTATGTTCATATTTTGTGTACTAGCCTATCTAACCCATATTATTAAGGTTAGTACATAGTATAAATTGTAAAGTATTCGTGTATAGTACATATCTCTTACTAACAGGAAGTGATGAACCGTTGTTATGACAACGCTGGCTGAGCAGGTCTTAGGGCTCCTTTGGAGGAAAATCCTTTGGATTTTTTTTTATTGTTGTAAATCAACAATAAACAAATGAATTAAAAATTACAATGACTGTAGATTTCACCACACTGCTTATACCATATATATACACATTTAGAAAGATTACAAAATTGAGGGAATGAATTAGTAACTTGATTTACGTCTCTAAATATATTTTTTCAACCACTGTTATTCAGAGGCTCCGCACATACACAACTTTTCTACACCAACCCATTTTTTTTTACATGTGCATATTATATCTGCACAAAACCTTTTCACACATGCAAAAAAAGCTGCAAATCTTTATTAGACATTACAACCTTATTCACATGCAAGCTATGAAATTATTCATGAGCATCATTTCACAAGCAAAATATTTAAATTTGACTTCATAAGACTGACTTATGGTCTGACTCCATTTACAAGAAATTTCTAGCAAGCACACTGCTAAATCCCTATTATGACATAGAATGAAAGGTGTGCTGATAAACCATGAAAGTGTAATGAATCTGTTAACATTATGCTATACTGGCACAGATAAATGAGGTACCAAAAAAGGAAAAAGATGGGCCATTTTTAGTGAAACTTCAGTGATGAATGTGAACACTGTGGGTGCACAGATTAGCATAAAATTCCACGACGCTGGGTTATCTTCCACATAGAAATGTATATTCTGTAAAAATATTTTTGTACGTGTTGTTTGTTTGAGAACAAAATAATTACCAATCTATACCTACCAATATAAAGAAATTACACACTTCAGGATGTGCTGTTATAAGGAGAATAATCAGTGCTGGGGTGATGATGCAACTCTGTATTTATCTATGTGCTTTATTTCTCTTATATTGTATAGCTATTTGCCCACAACTAATTTTTTTTATTTATAATGAAAGATACATCATGCTTTTGAACTGTAGATTTGCTTGCTTATTTCTATGTTTGTTTGTTTGCATGCATACCATTTAAATTTATTTCTGTGACCTGCCAAAACTGTCGTGCTTTCCCCAGCAGCTCTTCCTTATTTCACTGGGTTAAGACTTCATCTTGTACGCACTAGTCCAAAGCAACTCCCAGACTGATTGGAGAACAGACTACCCAGCTCATACTACTGTAATTGTGAAAATTCCTCTTGCAGAGTGGGGAAAAAAATCTGTATTTTGCTGCTCAAAACTTTGATTATGATCACAAATACTTATAAATCTTTTAAGGTTAAAATGAAATTGAGTCATTTCTTTGGTTCAGCACATTAAATTAATCAAATTGTTTTAAAGTAATTAATAAATTCCAATTAAAATTGATCACTGCCCTGATCCCAGGACCAGCCTGAACTAGCTGTGAAAACTGGGTCTGTATGTGTTACCATAGGAACAGACCAGGAATGTTTGCTTAAACCTGCGGCCTGAAAAACAAATCTATGTTGCTGCGTCAGTCAGTTTCTGCCCAGGACATATCTACCAAAACAAATCCACAGCTGTTAGCTCATTTTGTGGTAATCAATGGTCTTTTATTGCTCCTCAGTTTGTTTTGTAATGGAACTGCTCACCGCAGACACATGTGAGTAATATCTGCTACAAAAGAACACTGAGAGAAATATAAGAAAAATACCAAATTTAAATATTGCAGTGAAGTTGGAAATTTAAGTATGAATATCATTAATTTATATTCAGTATACATTTTATCTTGGTCAGGGTTTTGGTGGATCCTAAGACAATACAAATTGTCCTACAAATTGTCCTATCCAACAGGAACTTTGAATGTGTTTGATCACTGAAACAAATTTATGAAAGTGCGTAGCTTATTTATAAACCAATCAACTTTTCTTTTGAATCACACCGTGAGCCGCTCATGTGCGTCATTATTACACAGACTACATAACCCGGCATTGCAGCATGCATGGAGCGGCTTATTATGGATACTAAACATATGGATTATTTTGGAATAATTTTGGATTACAGTTCCCTGTTTATTTTTAGTTTATGTCTGGTTTTGGTTTTCGGTTTTGTTTCTGGTTTGTGTGTTAGCGTCTGGTTACTTTGGGTTTGTTTGTGTTTTTGTGGAAATAAATCATTTTCTGTGATTATGTCCTTCCCCTCGCTTGTGAGTTTTAATGTACACTCATCACCACAACCTTACAGTAAGAGGAAAAATAACATTTAAGATCATAAATTGGAATCAGGCTGAGAACAGATGAAGACTTTTTCTCAGGAGATTCATTCAAAAAATATGAGAAAATGGTCAAAATGTAATATTGATGCTAAACTGAGCTCAGTATTATCTAGGGGAAATAGACTGGACAAAAGAAGATTTTATTCAGATTCTTTCCTTTTCTTTGGGCATCCATAAAGTTGGGACGCTGAATCAGACACCTATCCAATGCATAGTACACATCCAGTTACTTATTTAGGCTTTTGGGGGAAAAAAAAGACAACATAGAGGAGACTCATGCAAACATGATAAGAATCCACACAGAAACTCGAAAAAGTATTTGTGGGCTCTTTTTTTTATGGCACCACGTTCAACAGCACCTATAATGGTTGTGAGAAAATGGATCGAAAAAGGTTGTGCTGATTACTTTTTAGTCCAGACTGCAGGTCATGTGATTACACAGAGTAAATGCTTACTAGCGGATCTCCACTTAGGCTTTAGCATTACAGTTGCTGGGGTAATGAATGTGACCAGTTAGATTATTATAGATTATGTTTGTTTATTAGATAATTACTTCATTTTTTCATTGAAGAAGTGTGACAGGCTGCTAATTGTACTAGACAAAAATTCACTATTAATAATAATAATAATAATAATAGTAAACACATATCAACATATTAGCGTTCACATATGCATTACTAATATTGTATGTGCCATAGGTTTCTTCTTAATAACCACTATTTATGTATGTTCAAATATGAAAAAATACTGGCAATGATAACATTTTTGTTCATAATAATGATTTAAATACTTAAGTTATTATTATTATATTATGATATCAATTCACTGCCTCTATACATCATAAACCGTCGTCATAAATGATCTGTTCCTTCTGCATGTGTTCAGTACAAAGCTGGAATGCTAATTTCGAGCTATTCTTTGTTATGTCAGGTAGAAGAAAAAAACATGGAAATTACACTTATGGCATTTGGCAAACACCCCTATCCTCAGCAACATGCATTTGTCTTACTTACACACCTGAGTAGTTGCTCAGCAGTGGTGGCTTGGTGGTGGTGGGATTTGAACTCACAAACTTCTGTGCAGACATCTTAGTAAATAAGCCATTTACATCATCATCATCATCATCACCATAATAATAATAATAATAATAAAGACAAATATTCTGTAAAACGATTTGTTCTGTCTTTAATAGAGTATTATCTAAGATTAATTCTGTCAGTTTACATACAGAAATATTTGATGCTTGCGCTTGAATACGATGCTAAGCAGGATTAATTTAACCCAAGGTTTAAAGGTAGTAGTACTAGTATTATAGTAGACTGTGCTCAGAGCGAGTTTGATCATGCATGGTGGCATATTCTTTATATCTTATTCTGAAAGGGTCATTACCTTGGCTGATAAATTTATCAAGGTGAACTTCAGTCATCCCTATTATTAACAATCTTTAAAAATAACCAAGATTTATGCATGCAGCCCTTAAGAAACCATGCCGGTCATTATCCTTGGCCCGTAATCATTAATCTGACTGACAACGGAAAAGAAGGTAAATTTACACTGACAAAAAGCATATAAAAATGAAATATTGCAGAATGTCATATAAATCATGGCTATATATGAAGTCAGTCTTGTTCGTAAGGTCCTTGTATTTATATTCAAAATCAAATAGTAAGCAAACCTTGAGTAAGTCATGAATTGCTGCAACATCAGTAGCTGCAAGATGAGTAGCTAAAATTAATTAGGCAAATTTCCACCATGGAATAAAGTGTAAAATGTAAGCTTTGCTATAAGTTAAAGATTCACATATTGTAATAAAACACATTCTTAACAGGATGATAATAACTAAACCACATCCTTAATTCAGCAATTAGAAAAAGAAAACGATACAAAGAGACAAAGTAACAACAAAGCACATTAACCTTAAAGGGGAAAAATTATGAAGAACATGCTTTTTCAGTTCTTGTGTACATTCATTTGGGTATCTAAAGAGCCTACCAACCACCAGTTTTGGAAAATCTCATCTCATCATTGGTCCCAGGTGAAGCATTTTAGAAGAATGAGAACACAGGAACAAATTCAGCAATTCTCATCTCTCAAAAACAAGCTAAGCTAAGCACAATTGTGTGATAATAAGAATCAAATCCTTCCTGACATAGGACAAGAATTAAAGAGAAGAGACAAGGGATTTACATTTTAAATAATAATAAATATTAATAATAAATATATTAATAAATAAATTAATAATAAATATTACTTTCAATAAATTCATGTTTATATATATAATGTGCTGATGCCGTGTATAGAAACAGCATGTAAGTGAGTTTTTCAACAGAAATTTAGTGGCTTCTATTGGTTTTGAGTTAGCACTGCATGTGAAGTTCATGTTTAGAAATATTTAGTGAGAGATGAATATAAAAGTATATAAATATAAAAGTTTGAACACAGTGAAGAGCTGAGAACTACAGTGGCCTCTGGGACCTGCAGTGCCATCTACTTCCCTCTAAGTATACTAAAGTGCTGTTTAGATTTAATAATAAGATTTATGAAGTCCTTGCTAATTAATCTTGACAGAGGACGCCTGCAATGATTAGGACTTGTTTGGGATAAGCACAGATATGCACAGAACATACAGCAAAGGACAAACACTTTTGACCTTAAAGCACTTTCTGAGATATGATGATCAGCAGTGACTTGTCAGGTATTTAGACTATATCTGTATATCGCTATATCATTTCTCTGACAAGGCCTTTGAAACACTGCCTATATTTTAGTCATGCAAGTTATTTTTATTTATTTATTAGTTTGGCAAGAGACAATAAAAAAAATGCTTCTTAGAGTCCCTTAGGTTGTATAAAGAAAAAAACACAAAACCTCCCAGATATTATAATAAAATCTTTACCAACATGTCAAATAGGAAGGGACATTCTCTATAGGATATACCTGTTTAGTAGTCAATGCTAAATAGATATACTTCTTGTACATGCAAGTATCAGTGTCCTAAAAGTGTCCTAATTGTGCCCATGTAGCCTTTGTACATTATGTTGAGAGGTTTAAGCAATATTGATAAATGTTGCCATAACCTAGCTCTAATTTTGTGCTACCTACAGTACCTTAGCTACAAATGTTAGTTATGTGATAGTTAATAATCTCAAGTAATGCATGTTTTTAGAGTTACAGTGTGTATTAGAAGAAAAACTGTATTATTAAGAAAACTGAAGTTTTAACTAGCTTCTCTGACTGTGTTGAATATGCCTCTAATTATTTTAACTGTTACTGTTTTTTAATGAATAAATAAAAATAAATAATAAAAAATAAAAAATATAAATAAGTAAATAAGTAAAATAAATAAGTAAATAAGTAATAAAGTAATAAAAAAACTGTAGTTTATATTACTAGCCCACTCTTAAAAATTATTGGCATGCAATTTTGATGGAATTTCTTAGGAAATTTGTATTCTTATCAACTGTTGCAGTGAGGAATATATTTACTGTGGACCACTCAGACTATATCCGAAGTTTCACCCTTCAGAAATATTATTTTCAGTAAAATGTTGTATGCCTTATCTAAATGCACCAATGTAAACAGTAAACAACAACAACAACAACAATAATAATAACAATAATAATAATAATAATAATAATAATAATAATATTCTGCAATAATATCAATGAAGGTACAGATACCATGGACCCGAAGGTTGGCA
>JAOVVF010000033.1:7598395-7612190 GCA_028565595.1 Duopalatinus emarginatus | reverse complement strand
TACTGAAACAGTTACAAAATAACTCCTCACCACCGAGACTGTCTGTAAACCACGTAAGTGTCCAATCACATGTTCACCCCCCCCACCCCCCAGTTTCACAACCAGTAGGATTTGCCCTCATTGCTGCCTAAGCGGAATTAAAAAACACAGACATAAACTGTGCAATAAAACAGACCAATAGATAAATGTAGTTACAATTTAAGTAACGAACCTGTTTTGAACATGTAGTGAGTAAAAAGTACAGTTTTTTCTTCTGAAATGTAGTGAGTAGAAGTAAAAAGTATTAAGTGACAGAAATACTCGAGTAAAGTACAGACACCTAAAAAATTACCTTAAAAGCAGTAACGAAGTACATTTACTTATCACCTCTGCTTCCAGGTGTATCATACAGTGTCCACTGCACACTAGAGAAAACACAGTGTATGAGCACTTTCAGCCCACACTGTTTCCCAGCCACTGTCTGAGCCCCATCTATGCAGATTCCCACACAGTCCTCCAATTTCAGATTGGTTTCCCGTATGTAAGTCTTCTTCCATGAAATTATTGGCATCAGTGAACAATAACAACGTTAATAGTATTTGTTACTGTCAGTCACTTTCTCAATCTGCAGAGCAAAGTGGCAGCTTGTATCTTGTCATGAAGCTGCTCCTCTATGTCTATTGATAATCATAAATGTGCCTTGTAATATTATTAATTCTTTACCTGTAGTGTGCAGGCTTTTTACACAAAGCAACTCTGTAGTCAATTTTACATATATGAAATTAGGTGAACCTATGAAAGCACAGTTTAAGTAAAGCAACTCTGTTGTGCATGGTGTATGAGGTTTTTTTTTTACCTGAGGAAATCAATTGGCTTGAATTTGAGCTCTGGATGTGTTGTCTCAAAGTGATGTCTTAACTTCTAAACTGTAAGAAGCTAATATTTTTAGACACATAACACCTTCTCACAAACCATCCATCTCATGCTAGCAGTACTCAATCACAAAAACCTGCAAATTCATGAATGATGTGTAATTGCTTTATATCCACCATACCTAAGCTGACTAAGGCTGATTAGGCTTTTGCCAACAATATAGCCCATGACATTCCTAATCTACTTTTTATTCATGTAACATTGTTTGTATTTGTGCTGCATGATTCATGAACGTCTAATCCCTTTGCACGAGAACTTTCTGAAATGTGCAATGAACTTACCCCCACCCCCACCCTTAGATCTCTGATCATTTACTTTAAAATCATGTTTGTGAGTCTAAATATGACTAATCCCAAATCTGGCTGAACCAAGTCTCCACAATTGCAGGTTACAGAAGAATTGTGCTCCTTTAGTGTAAATTCCTCTTAAGAATTGTGGACATTGAGTCACAGGGCATTGTCTATGAGCTATGAATAAGTTGACTTGACTGAAGCCACAATCTCTTCACAATAGATTCACCTAATTCGATGCACTCCCTTGACATAATAGACAAATTATCGCTTTTTCATCATCACATATTCTGATGTACATACCAGTGATATAAAAATAATACAACATTCTAATATTTTAAATGAGCAATAGGTCATAGGTCAAGCTGCCCTACTAAGTCTCTTATCCTATTCCTACTCCCCTGGGAACCCACTATTCAGCTCCCTCGCCCTCACCATGATTACACAACAGGACAAAAAAGCATACTTCAAAAAGTTCACAGGCTCCAGTGTAGCAATTTCTATTGCATGCTTCTCATGAAACCAGCTGACCCTAAATGAACCTGTTCCTAGGCTAATTTATATTCCTACACTATGCAAAAGCACAGTAAACAAAAAGAGAAAAAAAGAACAAAATCTTATGCTTTTCAGCCGCAGTCATTTTGGCTTTCTTAAGCTCACATTGAAAGTTTCAGTTTACTGGTCAGAGACTGAGTGACTATTCTGAAGATTTTCACAGTTTGTAAACCATACATATGTCATAGACACCATATAAACATTTTATAATGCAACGCTTTACAATATCAACAATTATACTCATTTTTTCTTTGTTTTTTGTTGTTGTTTTTTTTTTTGCTGCTACTATAAACAACGTTTTATAAAATTATGAAGGGATATTATAACAACAATCCTGGGAGAACAAGATGGGAAGAGCTCTGGGATTTGAACCTGGGACCTCTTGTTCTTTTCATACTTGTGCATGGGTTTCTCAACTAAGTGCAAAATGATATTAACTAGGTAAGGAAATGGGTTTGCAGGCTTTACACTGGTGGCCCCTTTTCTGCATGCATTCTCTCCCTGTTGACTGGAGGCTGGCCTGATGGATGGTGCAAGTGCAGTAAGAAAAAGCTAAGTGTAAGTGTCACAAACTTACCACACTCCCTGCACCCCCAGTCACGCACAGGGAAACTAGCCTTCCTGGCTCTTCCTCACCAGTTCAAACCCTTCTTCCACCTGATTTTCATTTTCTCGCACCTGCCTCTCATTCCTGGCTCATTACTGCTTTCTATATATTCCTATTTCTTCAGTCCTGTTGCAACATGTTGTTCATTCTCCGCACGCACGTACTAAGCTCTGTACTCTGTACTCTTTTCCCGTGAGACTCTGCTGCCATACTGGTTTTGGTTTCCTTCTCATTCCTTCGACCATTTATTAGTCTTGTGATCTTGCTGCTTTCTGTCTCTCTCCCCTGTAGACTCATCTTCCTTTCCCTCCACTTCCACTCTGTGTTACTTTTTCTTGTGCCGGTTGTTTTTCCCCGGCGCTCTCTTCCTCAAGATGTTTCTCACTCTTCATCTGTGGGTTTTTCCACAGTGATCTCACCATGTTTCCCTTTATTTTTGTTTCTCTTTCACTATGAGCCTCTGTACCACTCTACTGATTCCTGTGTTGTCTCTTCTTAGGGTTCTTGTTTTTTTTGTTTTGTTTACACAGGTCACCTCAGCTTGAGCAGTCGCCACCGTGTCTTTGTTTGGTATTTCTGCTGGCCTGCTTTATTCAATAAAGATTCTGTGTTGATCCCTGCATATTGCCTCCTGAGCTCTTTGTACATGGGGGTTCTTCTGTGTTGTGACAGAATACCTTACTATACTCATGGAGGCAGCAGGGGACTGTGAGCAGGTTTTAGCACTGGACAGAGTCTGGCTCTCCAGGGGAGGTGTTTGGAAAAGCTGCATTAGCAATTGGCAGCTCTAAACCAGGAGGTCCAGATGCTAAGCTCAACAGGAGGAAGTCAGTGACTTTGCCTGGTTCCTATTGGCATTTAAAGCCACCTTATGCCATCCTTGTAAGGGTTGTACGACTGGTGATCTGTTACTCTGTCACACCCAGGGTTATTGTACTGTGGATTATGCTCTGGAGTTCCACACCTTGGTGAATGGAACTATCTGGCCCTCATCTCTCACTTTAAAGTTAGTCTAAGCCCAGACTTGCAGGTTGACCTAGCCAGTTGGGACTTGGACCTCAACGCGGATGAACTTATCTTTCTGTCCATCCGGCTCAACCACCAGCTGTCCATTTTGCCCTGTTGCCTTAGCTGCCAGCCAGCTTCAGAGGTGCTCACTTCCCCCCCAGAGCCCAGGTCATCTGTGGATGTGGAGTTGGGGTCTTCTTGCCAAACTCCTCAAGAACACCAACGTTGTCTCACTACCAACTGTGCCTATATTGTGGTTCTGGGTGTCATGCATGCCCGGTACTCCCCCCATGCCGTGTGTCTGACCAGGGTGGTGGAACCAAATCTCCAAAACTGCAGTAAGCCACTCTGGTAACGCCACACTTACCCTTTACCATTAGTGCCCTCGGCACTCGAACAGTAGCGAGCAGCCCATATGTTTACCAAACTGCACTCCATAATGCTTACAATCTCAGGCACTTTACAGAAGGGGGCGAGTGGAAGGCATTATGAATACCCAGTAATGCCTTTTGGGTTCCAGGCCTTTATTATTGATGTGTTGCGGGATTTTATGGGCTGCTTTGTGTTGGTCTACATTGATGATATCCTTATCTCTTCTCCTGATCTGGTTTCTCACCATAGTCATGTGCACTCTGTACTCATGGGGTTGCTGCAAAACCATCTATACATGAAGGGAGAGAAATGTAAGTTTGATCGCACCACAATAGCATTCCTTGTGTGTATAATCTGTCCAGAGGGCATCTTTATGGACCAAAAGATGGTGCACATGGTTACCAATTGGCCCAAAACCCAGTCTGTTCAGGAGTTACAGTGTTTTTTGGATTTTGCTACTTTTTCTATTGTTTTATTTGTTCATTTAGCTCTGTACCTCTTCCTTTAACCTTGCTTCTACGAGGTAAGCCCAAATGCCTTCAGTGTACTATAGCTGCTGACCAAGCCTTCTCTAAAGTAAAGAGGCTGTGCTGTCACAATTTCAGGGCACACCATTGCTTATTTTTCAAGGAAGCTATCTCCTGCCAGTGCAATTATGATATGGAGGATCAGGAACTGTTGGCAAAAGTTAGCATTCGAGGATTGGCAGCACTGGCAGATGGGGTCCAGTTATCCAGTCATTTCGGATCATCATAACCTATAGTACGTCAAGTGTGCACACTGCCTTAATGACCACCATGCCCAGCTGCTTTTTTTTACTTCTCCTAGTTCAATTTCACCGTTTCCTACCATGCCAATAGGAAGGCTGACACCTTATCTCAAGCCCATGTCTCCCCTACTGAGAATGCTAGTCTCGGTGTGGGTGACCGATAAGTGAGGCATGAGGGCAACAGGTGTTCAGTTCAAAATGTAGGGTTTTATTACTCAAAAAATAATCAGAATTAAGAAAGACAAGAACTGAAAGATAGGCATATAAAAGAGGTCAACACAAAATATAACTAGACTTGACACAAATCAGACATGACTTCTAACTAAACAAAACTGACCTGCCACAGCAAAACCAAAATACTCAAAAGGGGGTAAAATAAATACATAAACCTCAAATATAATATGAAATACCGGACCTCCCTGGGAACCAACTCCCTGCTGATGTAGGCAATTAGATGACAATCATCAGGTGGCCCCTGGAGAAGCATGGTTCTAAAGCCCCTGTCAAAGGCATCAGTTTGCACAGTAAATGCAGCATTAAAGTCAGGACTATAAAAACTGGTCGCTTACTCATTGACTGCCGGATATCATGGAATGATGCTACAGCTTTATTTGTCCATTGGACCTAATTTGGGTTCTGGGCTCTGTGGCAGAGGACATGACTCGATAGCCTGGACCTTACTGACCTGTGGTTGTATCGACCCATTTTCAATGATGAGACCCAGGTACTCTGGGTGCTGGGAAGACACACAGATTCACCCAGCCCAAGCAGAGTGAACATGAGGTTGAGATGTTCCAAGTGCTCCTCACATTTATCACAGTCAAGGACAATATCATCTAAATATCACATTGTACCTGATCCATGAGCCTCTGTAAACTGGCTGCGGCTGAACAGTAGTACAGTGAACTGGAGCAGCCTCCACTGAGTCCAGAAGGCTGTCAGTTCTCAAGACCGCCCAGACAGAGGGACCTGCCAGTAACTTTTACAGAGATTGACAGTAGTCAATAATTTTGCCTTTCCTAAATGCTCCAGCACATCATCGATCCTAGGAGTGGGATAGAAGTTGAATTGAAAAAAAATGTGCTGAGAAACCGGAAGTTAGATAGTTAGTTAGCTTTCTATATACTCTCATCTCTTCCACAGTCCTGTTGCGAAGTGTTGTTCGTTCTCCATGCACGTACTGAGCTGTGTACTTGTTTCCCATGAGACTCCATTGCCATACTGGTTTTGGTTTCCCTCTCATCCCTTTGACCATTTATTATATTCTCTGTTGTGATTTTGCTGCTTTCTATCTCCCTGTAGTCTTGTTCTCCTGTTTCCCACTTCTGCTCTGTCTTCCTTTTCCCTGTGCCGGTTGTTATTCCCAGTGCTCTCTTCCTTGCGTTGTTTTGTTATTTTATCCCTGCAGTTGTACCACAACTTTTTTCCACTCTATCACTTCGTTACACTTTGTTCATCTGTTGTTTTTTTTTCATGATGATCTCGTCATGTTTTCCTTTGTTTTTGTTCGGCCTCTGCGCCGCTCTGCTGATTCCTGTGTTGTCTCCTCTTTGTATTTTCAGTTGTTTTTTGGTTAGACAGGTCACCTCAGCTTGAACACTCGCCACTGTGCACCAGCCCGAGATGGGACGCCACCCCTGGGTGATCACCTGCCTTCTTCTCCACTCATCGCCAGTTAGGCGACTTTGTTATGTGTTTCTGCTGGCCTGATTTATTCAATAAATATTCTGTGTTTTTCCGTGCACATTACCTCCTGAGCTCTTTATGTTTTTAGGTTCTTCTGTGTTGTGATACCTGAAAATGTATAAATACCTACTAATGTTAGAACAAGTGCATTCATGTTAACATATATTTTAAATTAGAGCTAATTTTGGAGCTGACATTATAAACATAAATGAACACCACCTAAATAATCAGATTTACCAGCTTTGAGAAGGTTATTTTGAATAAAGCTCTGTTTTTTCTTTGTTTTTTTGCCTAATGTAATTCTATACATACAGTATTTAGTCGGTTTCAGAAGTATTTGTACAGTGACACAATGTTTGTACTTTTGCCTTTGTGCACCACTACACTGGATTTAAAATAAACTAATCAATATGTGATTGACGTGTGGACTTTTGGCTTTTAAGGGTTTAACAATAATTGCATTAACAAGTTTTTTCACAGTCTCACATGTAAAAGGACAATTGACTGACAAAGCACATTCATGGCCTTGTGTGACCTGTTTTCTCCTATTTTTGTTCCCCAGATATATTAAAAAGGCAGAAATTATGAATGTTGAATTTGGAGTGTTAAATTTGCATTTTGGTAGTTGTTCTTAGGAAACCTCAATATGTAATCAAATGAAGTGTCAAAGCAAGTGAAGGAACTCCTGGCCAACACCTGGAAGACCCAGAAGAACTAAAGTGCATGTTTGCAGAATTCTTTCTTTGGTGAAACATCTTGTCAATGGCACTCTGGACAAGGTAGAAACATAATTGGAATCAGCTTTCAATGTTATGCTGATGATACACAATGTGTCAGCAAAGCCAGATGAGATACACCAGTTTAGTAAACTTTAGGAATGTGTGAAGGACATTAGACAGTGGATGTTGAACAATTTTATTTTACTAAATTCTGATAAAACAGAAGTACTAGTATTAGGACCACAGGCAGCTAGAAGTAAATTTTCTAATTACATAGTAACTGTGGATGGTATTGGTCTTCCTCAGCCTCCTATCATCTTAGAAACATACGAAATAAGAAAGATAAGAAGTATGATGTCACTACATGATGCAAAAAAAATTGTTCATGCTTTTGTTACCTCTAGGTTGGATTAATTTAATGCCTTGTTGTCTGGTTGTTCCAGTAGGTGCATAAACAAACTGCAGTTAGTCCAGAATGCAGCAGCCAGAATCCTTACTAGAACCAAAATACAAAATACTACTACTGACATATAAAGCAGTAAACTGTCTCACATCAGAGTATTACAGAGCTCCACATCTATGAAACAGCCTTCCAACTAGTGTCCAGGACTCAGACACAATCTCAGTCTATAAGTCTAGGCTGAAAACATGTTTGTTTAGTCAAGTATATTCCTCATAGTTTTTCATAGTCGAGCACAGAGCTGGAGGGTTCATGGTCAAAGCGTATTTTGGTAAACTGGGGTGATTGGATGCTGTCGTCCCCCCACACTCACATGTAGTTAATTAGGTTTGATGACGGTGGAGAGGCTGGCCAATTTATGTCGTAGGGCGCCCTCATGTCTGTATTACCTTCTGGTTCTCCCTTGTAGGTATGCTGCCTTAAAACTAGTCTGCTGGAGTTTCTGCTTGCTCCCTGCACAACAAACATTTTATGTAACAATTGCATAAAAGTTCATAACTAACTCTCTGTATTCTTTTCTCTATCTTCTCTCTTCAGTTCCCATTTGGATTATCTATACCTAACATAACTGAGGCACCAGGAGACACCAGTGACCCCGATTTTAGATTCCTTGTGCACCCCAAAACCTGCCTATTCCACTTTGACCCGCCTGTATGTTCTTGTAGTCTTATCTGAGCCCACATATACAGTCTATAGAACACCATAATAAACAAATGTAGAAACCACAAATCGTGCAGATGTAAACAGTCATTGCTGGATGGCTATGGATGAGCCAATTACTCTCAGATCAATGTCTATCACTGAACAGTTAACTAAATCAGATTACAGACTTATAACTATAATTAATTCTTTGGTTACTTGCACTTTTTATTTATAATTGCACTGTGTCACTCAATGACTATAGGCTTAGATTTGGGATACTAAATTGGCCCTAGGGGTGTGTGTTTGCTGGTGACCTGTCCAGGGCGATTTCCTGCCTTATGCCGCCCAATAAGCACTGACAGAGACATAGTAAAAAAAAACAAAAAACTTTACAGTGTATTTACTGACAACAAATCCTTGGACAACTTCTACCGGACTGGGGGCACTAGGGAACAGGACATTGGTTGTACCATCATAGCAGAAGCCATGGATGCAGGGATTAGAGTTGCACTCATAAATGTTGACCTCGTAGTGGGGACCAGTGAAGCCTTGGAGGCAGTGGTAGTGGATTCCCAAAGGAAAGCAATCCAAGTCAGTTTCTCCCACAAACTTTTCACACAGATCATTTGCTTCACATGGCAGGAACATGCAGTTTACACCAAGAGGGGGAAAGAGCAGTGGGGTGTAAGGCATATCAAATTTTTGTATGATTTTAAACAATCAAATACAGTGGATATTCAAAAGTTTATACTGGGCTATATTAAATTCTGCTAAAGACATATAGCGGAAGACATTTTTGTCTCCAGGCCCTTTGAAATATGCAGTTAAATGCAATTTTATTTGAGTGTCATATTGACCTTTTCTATTATGTTAAAACTATTATTATAAAAATGATTCATCATTCAAAAAGACATTAACACAAAACATAAGGTCTCCAGAGCATACAGTATATTCTATAGCACTATATGACATCCATTATCACAAAATGTTTTTTTTAATTTTGTAATTCATGTTACCAATAACACATTTTCACAAATGTGGAGCAATGTTTCCAAGTAAAGGTTTATAAATGTTAAAAATAACTAAAGACCCCCTCAGCACAGATTTAATGTTCAAACAAGTTTAAAAAACTGTTTTTAGATGTGTTCAGTAATATTTTACCTGTGTGTTAGTACCAGAGAGGTTTTTGTTCTACTTTCCTTCTTTTAACTTTCTATACAGTGGAGGTACTGCTTAATTTTTTTTATTAAATTCCAGTTGATGTTATTTATAGGCATAATAACATTGATAATGGCATTTCCATAATTACACCAAAAACTGAAAATCCTTGACCATGTATCTATGTCCCCTGGGGGTCTCTAGAACTCACTGTGAGAACCATGGCTCTAAGTGATGAACTAATCAACATTTTAAAATGGCCACCATATTATATAGACCTTTCCACCAGGAATAGTCTAAATTCAATAAAATGACAAAATTATTCTCGCCAACATGACGTGATGTCATTCCACAACATTCCAAAGCTACCCCAGTAAGACTCTACTGATTCTAATGAACCAGCAACAAATCCTAATGAATGTAGATGGAAAAGAAAAGAAAAGAAAAACCTCTCAGGAAAATGGTGGCAATCTAAAAATGCACATAGCAAACAATAATACTCATGTAGCCTGTGCCATTTTACTGATGCCATTGGTATTAAGCAGATAACATTTACCACATCATTACACCACTAGCAGAGCCAGTAAGACAAGGAAGGCTGGATCCATGGCTACATCAGTTTCTGACCACATGTGCATGTGGCAGCAGAGACAGAAATTAATCAGTTACATTATGCTATTATTCTGCAGATTTTCTAAAATGTGCCCATATTTTTGAAAAACATGTCTGGCTAATATTAGGAAACTGTACAGAGGTTCTAATATTGATAGTGATAATGTGTATATTATTCTGTAATGTTATAAAGTATGCATTAAAATGTGATTATAACATTAGTAGTAACAATAACATCAGACAAGACAAAGGCAAAATACTGAATAAAAAGAAATTTCCTTCTGTTCACCGTGGCACATGCCGAAATGGCATTTCTAATTATACAGTCATGACTTTTATTAAAAAGTTTAGAAGAAATGTTCCTGCTCTCCTGTCATGCAAATTTCAGTGCACTTCCGAATTACTTGTGAAGCTGCACGGAAGACAGAGTTGGTGGTATGCAAACTATTCATTTGAAAATTGAATAAATGGTTATAGTACAAGAAAGCAAGCAAAGACACAATTAAAGCAACATTGTGCTACATGCTTGCATAGCTTAAAATGCATACAATGATACTTTCCAGTATAATTGCCCAGTGGGTGAATATCTGTCATTAACATGAGCTGGCTTTTGCTTAATTAATTATCTGCCCAGACACATCAAAATCAAACACATGCGCACACACGCTCACCCACAACACACACACACACACACACACACACACACACACACACACACACACACACACACACATAAATATCTGTAAAGGTTAGGCAGAGAGATAAAAAGATAAAAAATGTAAAGTGATAAAAAAGGTATTTAATAGTGGAAAACAATTTTATATCAAGAATTGAAGTCTAAAGCTATGTAGATTCATATCACAAATATGAACATAAGCCAGAAATGGCTTTCCTCTGACCCCTGCAATTAATCTGGCTAACGACACCAATCAGTATGAGTGGGGCTTTATGACGAACCACATTTAAGACGTACCTTTTCCTAATCAATTATTTTTTCAAGTCCTCAAACATGTCCTTGGTTTTTTTTGGTTTTTTTTCCCTTTCCCAGGTCTAAGCACAACACAATAGGGCTTGGTGAAATCAGAGCGTATTAATCTTTGTAATTTGATGCATTTTTTTTCCGCCTAACCCCCATGAATTCAGAAAAAAGAAGATATACTTATGTCCCAACACTATCCAGATGGGTTCCGACAGGCAAAGAAAAAAGATTTCTGAAGTTAATTAACCTTGCCTTTTTGCCTACTGCTTCCCTACCTTCCCCATTCTGTGCATATTACCTTTAAATGGATCCACACATTGGCACTGGTAATTACTAGGCTGGTCTCTGCAAGTGGCTTCATTCTTGCAAGGAGAAAAGCTGCACTCATCAATATCCACCTCACATACGGGTCCTTAGAGAAAGGAAACAAACAGTGGGAACAAATAAAAACGGAGGCACAAACACATAAATGGAATGATTGTCATTACCATCCTCCTTTTATACTAGATATCAACTGTTCAACAAAGACACACAGGAGAAAGTGTGGATTTAATTACCTCTTCTTGAAATGAAGACTTTTTGTGCTAGCGTTAGTAACTATAATTGCCTAAAATATGCTGATGTCTTTTACCACACTCTGTTAGTTAAATGAATAATTATAAAAAAAAATGCATGATTGATATATACCAGTGAAGCCAAGAGGGCAATTGCATATGAACCCACTGGCAAGATCCAAACATGTGCTTTCATACAGGCATGGAGCTGATAGGCATTTGCTGATGTCAATTTCACATAAAGTGCCTGAGGAAGACAGAGGGGAAATACAAAAATCTGAGTCTGGAGAAAATAACATGTGTACCAATTATACAATAAAACAGATAAAGATAAAACAAAACAATCCAAAATCCTGTTAAAAGTTTCCAATAGTGCAACTCCTGTTTGAACAAAATGAGATGAAAAAAAAAAACAACTAAACATAAGATACATGAGAGGAAGAAGAATTTGCATCAGACATTGAATCGTCAAAAAGGCCCAACTCACAACACCAGAAAAACAATATGGCCACCTCCAGTACTTTATATTCCACCTGTTCTTAGTTCCTAGAGTTTTATTTGTTTTCGTTTGTTTTATGTTAATTGTCTCATTATGTTTACCTGTTTTGAGTTACCCTGTCCCTCTGTGTGTATATGCATCTGTGTGTGCCTATTGAAACTCCATCTTTTCTTATGTTCATCACAAAGTATTTGGATTTTCTTGTGAGCCAAGCTTTAGTGTGTTTTAATTGTTTCTCTGTGTTTTTAATTTGTTCCAGACACTGGTTTTTGAATTATATCTTGGACTCTGTTTGCTGTGTTTCCACTCAAGATCATAACAATATACACTACTGTAAAAAAGTAGAAACATGTAATTGAGTGAATTCATACTGTGTAGAAATACCTGTGGTTCCATCTGGACAGTTGCAGATGAAGGAGTCAATTTTGTCCAAGCAGGATGCTCCATTTTTACAGGGCTGGCTTAGACACTCATTTACTTCAATCTCACAGTTATTACCTGGAGAAAAAGGTAATAAATATGATGATAATTATGGTGACCATAGGTGTACAGTTAGTCCATTTCCAACTGATGCAATGGTTGCATTTTTGCATAGATTACTTATAACATTTTAAAATACTCGCCTTGTTGCAAGGCAAATCACATCTTACAGTATTATCTATATCAAGTAAAGAAAGTGGGAGATTTTCCATTGTATATATCGCTATATATTGGTGGGAATAAACAATAAACAGGAAAAAAAAAAAAAAATCTTATCAACAAAGCTGTTAAGGTACCAATAAATCCAGATGCACAGAAACAGTGGTAGGCATCAATGCCATCTTTGCAGATGCTGACTGATCCACAAGGATTACTGGCACAGTCATCAATGTTGATCTCACAAAATCGTCCAGTTAACCCTGAAAGAAATGGAAATAATGAGGTCTAAATCTTATAGCATCTTATGTGCATTTATTTCGCCACACAGACAGATTAAGGGCAGTTCTGATAGGCATATGTATGTCTATCAGAATCAGTGTGTCACTGCAGACCCAGCCAAAAGAGAGAATAAATATTTGTTGCAGATACACTTGTCAGGGAGCAAACTTTCAGGGAAATCCACACACTGATACATAGTTGCACAATACTTATACCGACATGCAGCCATTAAGGCACAAGCACTTGAAAAGGCTTTTCTCACATGGAAAATTTCAACCAGCACATGAACAGAGCTTTCAAACAGTGGAGCAGCTACTTGCTTTGTATCCTACATGAGTCTGGGCTAAAGCACTGGGCTTGAAAAAAAGTCTGCTCTAAAAATGCTAATAAATATCAACAGACTATTGGTAGTATTTATCATTATCTGAATGCTAACCAGACCCTAAAAGCTTTCAGCCAATTGAGTCACATTAGCATTTTTAGGTGATGTTTGCTTTTTAAGCTTGTAATTTCTGCAGTTTTCTCATCACTTTTGTATCCTCTGCTGTGGACACATTACATTACTGACATTTTATGCATTTACCTATATTGAGCCAAAGGCATAATCAAACTGATGAATGAGCCACAAGACTATTAAAATGTTGTGCAAGGGAAATGTCAAGGATACGGGAGTACATTTATTTTTAAGCAAATAATACTCTGCTGTGTTTCTCAAGAGGTTTTACATTCAGCAAATGCACTGGCGTCGGAAGCATTTTTAATGGGGGGGGGGGCACATGGGTGAATTGAGATGGGGGGGGGGAGTCCTCCACAAAATTTTTATTAATTAGATGCCTTTTTTTGCATTTCGATGTATTTTTTAACAGATTTAAATGATAGCTATCACTAAGCTAGCTGATAGATCTCCTAACATTAATTAGCCCGCTAACTGCACTAATATTTCCACTGGAGAAAATTGACTTACTTTCCCCTTCTTTATAAAAAATTTCCTTATGTCCATTGTGTCTGGGAGCAAATATTGCAAACAACTGATCATCAACCAAGAACAGCCTGCT
>JAOVVF010000033.1:7581803-7592725 GCA_028565595.1 Duopalatinus emarginatus | reverse complement strand
TAATAACCTTGAGGTGAAGGACGTACAGACAACAGGTTGGTAGTCAGGACTTTTTACTGAACACTGAACAGCTCACCAAACATGTCATTAACACACCTACACGCGCCACACACACCCGGATCTCACACACTCTTCTTCACTCACTGTGGCCTTAACCTCTCTACCGCTATCAACAGGTCACTTCACAATATGACATTCCCATCTACTACATTTATTATTGTGTGTGTAGTAGTCCAACCACTTGCACTTTTGACATGGGAATTTTCGTGATTTTTTAAAATAATTTTACGACTGATTTTTTTCCTTCATCCTAGCCTACTCCACTGGTTGAGAACCACTGCTGTATTTCAACAAACAAACAAACAAACAAACAAACAAACAAACAAACAAATAAATATCACTTCCAGATAAAGAAAGCTGTTATGTTAGCTGTTATGATTTTTTGCTGGAAACTAAATTTTGGTCATTAAATATTATTTAAGATAAGATGCCATGCGAAGAAAAGGATAAAAAATTTTACGCTTTCATAAATGTATTCCAGCGCATGGTCATGCTATAAAATGACTCTCATTAGCTCTGCCACGGGTTATGGTGGATATGGGTGTGGCGTGACTAATGCCACGCTATCAGTGTCATTGGTGCAGGACAAATTCCCATCATTCCTTAAGCTGACCATGGAACCAATTTACCCCTTTCACCATGTCATAAAATTTGACAATTATCCCGACTTCATTATTAATGCATAACAGCCCTTGTCTGCAATCAAGCTTTAATCTGCGTTATGTCTTCCAGGTACAGGCATTGGTCAAGCCAAGAAATTATTGGCAAAGGGCAAGGATTTCTTCCCTCTCTTAATTTAATGATATAAATGACTTACGGTAAATTACACTGTGGTCTGCGTGTATTGCAGTAAGTGTAGGTTAAGTAGCAGGACAGCTTTATTGGGTGACATTACCAAATGCAGATTATTAACATGCTTATGTGATGTGAGTCATTAATATTTGTATATTAGCAATGGAAATCTGAACTACAGACAATGTTTAAATAACAGCAAATGGCTTCTTCTATTATCTCTATTTCACTCGCAGTGCAATTTTTTCCAATAAATAATACAAGACTCAAGTAGTGATATCTAGAGTAATGTTTGAGTCCCTTCACAAATTTCAGCTTCAATTCCCATAGCTATGTCAGAGATTCAAAAGGAAATAGCAGACAGTTGGACATGACAGTCGATTTGCAGTGTTGATTTATCTCACAGAGCATGCCGTCAAAGACTGCAAACAAAAAACTGGATCATTATCGGTGTCCCTTTGGTTACTTCAATCCCACAGCCAATTAGGATTTGTATAACTTTGTTTTCTACACAAAACCAGCACGACAGAGCTGTTACTGCTTCAGAGAACTATGTGGGCATACACAGCCTTTACACACTGAATTGTTTAATCGTGTTTAATACATACCAGTCCAGACAAAGATAGATAAAAGACAGGAAGTAGGAGGCAGGTACACAAACAAGTACACACACAAACCTTTTCAGGCTAATAATATGTCCTCTATCTGTCAAACAATCAGTCTTATGACTAGTATTATGATTTCTTTGAGAGAATCAATAAACTGTGTTCATATTTATTTACAATATGCATCCCTCTGGCAGTGGCCAACCACTCTGAGGCACTGGTGCTTCATTTGAGTAGACTGATGGTACACTGAACTCATGTCAGCACAAATAATCTCACACTGTCATCAACAGCTCTCACACAAACCATGAACTAACAATACCCCTGGAGTTCACATTACTCAGTGGTACAATTAACACTAAAGTGGTACCTCTGTCAGTGAACATAGCTATTTAAGAATGATTTCTCATTTAGTAGTCTGGGCAGGTCACCAGTCCATCATAGTGTAGACACACAGACAGACACATTTACACCTAGGGGCAATTTAGTATCTCCAATTTGCCTAATTGCATGTCTTTGGACTGTGGGAGGAAACATGCAAACTCAGCATAGGAAGGATGCTGGCCACTCAGAGGAATCGAACCTAGGCCCTCCATGATGTAAGGCATCGATGCAAGCCACCTGTAACACCCAGAGAATAAAGCATGATGCCTGCAGAGTAAAAATGAACATACAGTTTATTAAAGAGTACACAGACTAGACCAGACCAGACCAATTTCATAGTCATAAAGCAGAATAGCATCAACACCAGGAACTAGTAAACAAATCTAAAATGGGTAATCTCAATCACAGAAACAGTTGAACAGGTGAACAGGTGAGTGCAATCAGTATTCTGGTAAATGTGACCGGAAAGCCTGTCTGTGATTGGTGTTAGAGTGACGAGTGGTGGTTGATGGGATTCAGGGTTCTGATTGGAAGTGCTGAAGGTAGAGACCAGATTTGTGACACCACTATGGCACTATGTCACATTGCTCAGTAACAAAGTATTTAAACTAATCTATACCAGGCACAGATTAAAATCACATATCTTAAAAAAATCAGGAAAACATAGAGCCAGATTGATATGTTTGAAATGTTATGCTCTCACCTGCTCACTTCACAGAGGTTGTTAACACAAAATGGTTTCATTCAACCTGGCTAAAAACATATGTGAAAACATCCTTAAAAATAAAAAAATACACAATATGGGAAAAATATTGGAACACATTTTTTAATCATTCAATTCAGGTATTTCATTCAGTCCTAGTCATGCACCTATAGCCACTCAATCTGCCATTACAAACGTCAGTCATAGTACTGTAATAGGATGCCACATTGCAGTAGGTCAGGTCATTATTTATTTATTTCATGATCAACTGTGACTGGTATCATTGAAAAGTGAAAGTAGTTAGGAACCACAGCAAGTGGTCAACCACAAAGCGGCAGACCACATAAAATTACAAAGCGGGGTTGTCGATTGCTAAACTGCATAGAGCATAAAAGTCGCCAACACTCTTAATTACACTGTTAATGTAATAGCTGCAGAGTTTCAAACCTCCTTTGGATTAATATCAGCACAAAAAACTGTGTGCCAGAAGCTAATCATGCTAATTTAGCTCATCATAGACAGCATGTTCAAGGATTATTGAGAGGAAGAAAAGGAGAAATGCTGGTCTGTATTTGCTGATATTAGTACCATCAAAACTTTAGGATGTGTACCTAACAATATTAAATGAAACTGCTACAATACCAGTTGATAAGGAGCTGTTGAAGTACCTTCTCAGTAACACCATCATTAAATTTGCAGATGACACCACAGTAGTCTGTCACATTAGTGACAACGACAAATCAGCATACAGGAAGGAAGATCCAGCACCTGGCAACACGGTGTTCATCTAACAACCTCACCCTCAACACCGAAAAGACCAAAAAGCTCATTGTAGACTACAGGAAAAGCAAAAACACACACAATCCTGTCCAGATCAGTGGAGCTGAGGTACAACGTGTCTCTAACTTCAAGTTTTTGGGTGTCCACATCTCTGAGGACTATCAACACCCATTGTCTGGTCAAGAAGGCACAGCAGCATCTTTACATCCTGAGGAGACTGAAGAAGGACCATCTATCCCCCCACATACTGTACTAACAAACTTTTACCGCTGCACCATTGAGAGTGTTCTGACTAACTGTGTGACAGTGTGGTATAGAAGCTTCACTGTGGCAGAAAGGAAGGCACTGCAAAAGGTGGTCAAGACCGCTCAGCGCATCATAGGTGCACAATTACCTGCCATCAGCAAACTTCACCACCAGTTCTGTCTGTGTAGAGCATGCAGCGCTATCAGGGACTCTTCTCAGCCAAGTCACACCCTGTATAACCTCCTGCCCTCTGGGAGGAGATACAGGCAGACACGTGCCAGAACCACACTACATCAGGACAGCTACTGTCCACATTACACACACTGGACTAAACTAACACAATACACTCACTGTTCACTGGACATTGTAAATATTCTATCATTTAACCACTGTATGTATTTTAAATGTAATATTACTATTTTTTATCCACATTTCCATTTACACTCTGACACTGCACATTGCTTTTTACATTTGCACAGTTTTTATATTTGCACTTCTAGTAGATGCTAACTGTATTCCATTGCCTGAGCAATGACAAGTAAGTTGAATCTATTTATCTTTCCATCTCAGTTGAAAGACAGGAGAAGCAGATTAGAAATGCTTCTAGGCTCTGTCTTATACCAAAATATTCTGGACAATTGCATGCACCGACTTTGTGGGAGCAGTTTGGGAAAAGTCCCCCCGTTGGGTTCCATCATTACCAGGGATGGTTGGGTGAGTTTGGTGTGAAAAAAAACTGACTAGCCTGCACAGAGCACTCAACGACACTGAACTGCTTTAATAATTCATTTAATAACACATGTAATTTCACATCTGAACTATAACTACAGGCATGTATGCTATTCAAAGAGTTCCAAGAGATTTGCATACACAGGGTGGAGTTTGAATGGACTCCAGTTTACATATCACCTAATCGTTTCACAGACAACGCCATCACCCATCTACTCCTCACTACACTTTCACAACTGGACACAGGGAGGCGTAATTATTTTAAATGCAGTTTGTCGACTACAGCTCAGCATTTAACACTATTATTAAAAGCACCACAAAATTGGAAGGCCTGACTGCCAGGCAACTCCAGCTCCACAACCATCATTAAGTTTGCTGAAAACAATATTTTGGCTTGATCTCAGACAATAATGAGAGGGCCTACCTGGAGGAGATTAGACACCTGGAGAACTTCTGCCAGGACAACAATCTCTACCTTAACATCAGCCAGACAAAGGAGCTGATTGTGGACTGCAGTAAGAAACAGCAGAGGAGCTACCACCCTGTCCTCATCGGTGGAACAGCAGTGTACTGAGTAGACAGTTTCAAGTACATTGGAGTACACATCTCTCTCATGACCTATCATGGACCAGCCACATTAATGCAGTTGCAAAGAAGGCCTGTCAGCATCTCTACCAACTCAGACGTCTAAGGGACTTCAGACTGCCCTCCAAGATGCTGAAAACTTTTACTTGTGCACTATCGAGAGCATCCTCACAGGAAACATCACAGCCTGGTTCAGGAACAGCACCAAGCAGGACAGCCAGGCCTTCCAGAGAGTGGTACGATCAGCTGAACGTATCACCCGGACTGAGCTTCCTAACCTTCAGACTATCTACAGCAAGTGGTGCCAGGAAGATCGTGAAGCACCTGAGCCATCCCAAATATTGACTCTTCTCTCTATTGCACTCTGTGAATTGCTTTCACACCCTGAAGGTGAACACTGAGAGAATGAGGAGGAGTTTCTTTCCACAAGCCGTTCACACCCTGAATTAGGACAGGGACTTGACCACTGGACTAGAAAATAGACACAGTCCACGCGCAGACTCTCTGACAGACTCTCACACCACCACCCTCTCTCACGCACAGCAACAGCTCTATCACGGATAGCAACAGCTTCCTTGACAACAATTGCTATGGACAACTTCCCTGGACAATTTCATTGGTTGCACATCTCCACTGCACATACCTACGGACCCCTGCACAGATTGCACAGAAAGACATTCTGCCACATTTTTGTACACTTCACATTCGTAAATAGCTTTTAAATATTTTATATTTTATATATTTTTTCTTCAAATAATTCTTAGATGTGTATTTCTATTTTCAGAACTTTATTTTATATTTATATTTATTTTGAATAGTTACTTTTGTGGACAGACAGTCAAAGGCAATTCACTGCATGCTGTACTGTGTATAGCTGTGTATGTGACAAATAAAACTTTGAATATTAAAACATAGGTATGTTTCATTCTCATAGGTGTGTCCATTTTCCTTGAATATTTGCTAGCACACCTCAAAAAGTAGAATACTTTTGAAAAACAAACAGTTTACAAACAAATACATGTAATAATATTTACATGTAATAATATTATATATTACATGTAAAGTGACATGTTTCAAGCCTTTTTTTACTTTGATGGCTTATGGCTCCTGAAAATCAAGAATCAAATATCTCC
Organism: Duopalatinus emarginatus; assembly: GCA_028565595.1. Taxonomy (NCBI): domain Eukaryota; kingdom Metazoa; phylum Chordata; class Actinopteri; order Siluriformes; family Pimelodidae; genus Duopalatinus; species Duopalatinus emarginatus. The sequence continues at coordinate 7,586,708 of JAOVVF010000033.1, read as the reverse complement.
AATTAATGAATATTTCATAAGATCAAACAAAAAAGGATATGCAATACAGAAATGTATAACTTCTGACCAGTATGTTCATGCACAAACTCAATACTTGGTTGGAGCTCCTTTGCCACAAATTACTATATCAATGTGGCTCGGCTTAGAGAATATATCGCAAAAGATTCTCTATGAGAGTTGGCTGCCCAAACAAGCATAGTAGTATGATGTCTTGGCAGCAGTTACAGTCCCTTTGTTGGCGACGTCTGTGTGCCGTGGCTCTTGACACCAGCCCCAGTCCACTTCTTGTGAATCTCCCACAAGTTATTGAATGGACTTTTCTTGACAATAATCTCAAGACAGTGGTCATCCTTGTTGCCCATGCACCTTTTCCTACTACACTGTTGCTCTGGACACATGCTCACTGCCCCAAGTGTGTGCTTACTAGTGGGTATGTATGTGTTTCATTGCATGGATGGGTTAAATGTAGAGGTCAATTCTTCTGCACAGTGGTCAAAAGAGTACTTCATGTTTATACTTCACTTAAGTCATGAATTAAATTATGAACAAGCATGAAAGTTTTCATGATATTTTGCTTTTCTGAGATGAGTAGAACATCCTCCTTTTATAATTTATTTGACAAGCTACTTCCTTCTTTATTCTGTATTTTCTGTCCTGCATGTCTTTAAGTTACATTAAAAGGTCTACACACTATTAAAAACCCCATTTGGATGCCTCTAATCAAATATAATCTACAGCTTTGGACAAGAACACTAAATGGAGGTGAATTTGCAATGGAGAGCCCAGAAAATTGACTTTGTAATTTGTAATGCAATCTGAAATATGCATTTACCTCAATATTGATATTGATTTTGCATGTAACTTGTCAAATATGAAGGAAACCCAGAGACACATAGTATTAATACCCTTAAAATAATGCACAACCTAAATGTATTTCTAACAAACGATTATCAGCAATAAATGCCTCAGGAGCTTGTATTTGTCTCTGTGATAGCCCAACCCCGAACCAAAGTCAGGTGACATTAATAAAAGGCACACTGCAGCTTGTAACTTGTCCTTGAGAAAGTTGTATAGATCTATTTCATTTACATAAGAAATCACTGACAACTCTCATTTTGACATGTCATAGAATAAGTGCACCTAGAGTAATGGAGTTATTGATATGGTAGCATGAACCACTATAGCATATTTTTTTTTAGTTAAAGGTGATGTTTTCATTGGGTAAGGTATTTTGATGAATAATACAGCAGGAAGGGCTTTTTTTATCATCTTTTCATCTTGCTTAATTCCTTCATCATATTGAAGTGTCTAAAGGATATGCATTTAGTCTGGATGAGTCAAAACCTCCGGTGACCAACCCCTTGCTGTAGTCCATTACAGCAAATGTGAAACCAATGACACTTTTCACAATCCAATACTCAAATGTCAACTCAAAACTCAGAATTTACTAAACCTCATTATGCATTTGATGAGACAAACCCCACGTTATAGAATCAGTGTCCTGTGAATCCAGGTGCAGAATAACTTTTTGATACAGGATTTTGGATTGTGTCTGTGGGAATTTTTGTCCATTTATGCAGAAAAGCATTTCTGATGTCTGACACTGATGTTACCATAAATTTTGCTGGGACTATGACTAATATAAACAAGATAACTATGAATGAACAGTTTTACTCTTCAGTCAATAAGTGTCTATTAGAAAATATTTGACCAAATTAGACTTTTTGTTATAATTATAATGAATTTGGTTCTGGCTATATACTTACACATTTTTTACAAGCAAGAGATTTTTTGTAATTGATATCTATGTCACCCAAATGAGGATGGGTTCTCATTTGAGTCTGGTTTCTCTTAAGGGTTTTTTGTCATCTCAGAGAGCTTTTCCTTGCTGCTGTCATAATAAACATATAATCCAGATCCTAAATTTCTTTAAAGTTGAAAAGGACATTGTTAAAAGCACTATACAAATACAATTTGAACTCACCCTACAATGTTATTATGGACCTTGCTTGTTGCAATGGGCACAGTCATGCTAGAACAGAAAAAGGTCCCTAGCCAAATGGTTCACATAAAATGGGTAGCATACATTTGAATGTATACAGTTAAATTTCAAAGTTGCTGGCACACAGTTTGCCAGGGAAGGTTTGCAAGGTTATTAAGCGTTGGCAACTTTTACAGACTAAATGGCTTAGCACTGAGTGAAAGTTCGCGTTTGTGCATAATTAAATTCAAAAAGGGAAGCTGTCATATATTTTTTATTCATTCAAAATTTTCTGGTCATTAGCAGGTCTCAAAATTAGCTAAATACAACCTCAGATGAACAACACACAGCAGATTATTCTTACTGCCAAAATAATGAAGCCATGTGTGAAAAAATTAGGTACACCCCACAAAATATTAGGTTGTAGAACTGCATCAGTAATTACTTGAATAAATCATTTTCTGTATAATTTTATCAGTCTCTCTATAAGGGCCACGGCAGCACAGGCAACCTGCTGGGAGCAAAACTACATCTTCCAGCATTCATAAAGGGTTGACAGTAGGACCAATGGTCCAAGGTAATAAATTTATATCGGTTTTTGGTGTGACTCGATCTATATCCTAGCATCTCTTTTTTATGCACGCAAACAGGCTAGCTGTTTAGCCACTTATGATACACGCTAGGGAGACTGCTGCTGTGTGAGCTCCCCCTTCTTTGTTCGCCCCAAAATACATATTTTTTCTTTCCTCTTTGTTATCCGTTATAGATGGCCCTTCTGTTTGACCTTTTTATTGCTTTCTTGAGCTATCCTGTCAGCAGCCTTGGTAGTGCACTGGTAATGTTCTTGCTTGGCAAGCTGATGATCTGGGTTGGAATCATGCCTGGGTTGTCAGTCTTAAGCACACTTTATTTAAATTTCATATTACCAAGGGTAACTTCCTGAATAATAAGGAGAAAAAGAATTAATAACACTCCCAAAAAGAAAGAAGAATAGAGAAAAAAGAAAACAGTAATAAATTAAAAATAATAAAATTAAATAAACAATAATATAAAAATAATAAAGATAATAAAATAATAAAAAAAGCTTTGTATCTGTATCAGGGCAACTACTCACATTTCCTATTTATTGTTTTTCAGAAATGTGGAAATCATTCCACCTCAAAAAACATGCCGTCGGTCCTGTCTGCAACCACTGTCATGTAGGACAGAAACACATGATGCTCCTCTACTGTAAGTGTAGCATTTTTCTATGCATAGGTCATGTGCACAGGTCAGCACCACTGTGCTTTCTTCTTGCAAGGGAACCTGGTGTGCAGCTGAGAAAGGAAACTGCTACACACCTCTTAAATATATTTAAAATTGCTTTGCCTTTGGATTTGTTTACTTGTTGTTGTTTAGTAAACTGTTAAAAGACTTCTGTTGCCTCTTGTCTCTTCAGATGTGGGAGGAGGGCAGACTAATATGCCATTAGAAAAACACAGCAGAAAACCACATACAATTTCTAAAAATTGTAATGACCAGTGTGTAGCAGACACCCATGTTTACAAAGTTCTTAGCTATGTAAACTCACAGCCAATGAGTTGAGTTAAGATAACTGGTAATTGTATAGACCAGTTGCTGGCCGCGCAAGTCGATCGAACCACTAGCTATCTTCAAGTGAACCAAACAAAAAATACGACCAGCATGTTTCATGGGTTAAGGAGAAGCTGTAAAAATAATAAATGAAAGGGAGTTCTCTGGGTTCCCAGATCTATCGTACCTTCTGTTACAAGGTAGGTTCAGGTTTTTTGAAGTTCTAGGTCAGGGGTGGGCACAATGGTTTCCAAAATTTGACAGAGGGGCCGGGCCAGAATAAAAGAAACTAATATTATGTTAACTAATATAAATGAAATTTAAAAACCATTACATGAAAAGATTTGGCCTTTAACAGGCACCAAAACATCAATGTGCAGAGTTCATTGTAAAAATTGTTTTTTTAAATGTATTAATTTAATAATATAGTAGATAAACTCCCATTTGCTTTCAATTTGGACTCAAAAGACCTGCTGTCTCAACCATGCATTCTTTTAAAAATTTGCCATTGGAGAAAGGCTTACTAGCCTTTGCTAATTTAAATGCCAGCAAAAAACTTGCCTTGGTACTTGACTCTTGAATCACAGTTTGTATTAACGAGTCTGTAAATTAGCCAACGATCTCTGAACCATAGCTGTCTGTTCTTGTGTAGAATGTTTGCTAGCGTAGTTAGCATGTTTTGTAGCAAAATGACGGCTGATGTTGTATTCTTTAACAACCGCTACAGTTTCGTGCCATATCAGACATACAGCTATTGATCCGACTTCAGCGAAAAAATATTTTGTTGTCCACTCTTTATTAAACACTCAGCACTCCCTGTCTACTTTTCTTTTCTTTGGTCCGCTTGTTTTTACTGAAGGGCTCAAATGCAAAGTGAAAAAGTGAAGTAAAGAGTAACACATCACACTCAAACAAAGGCCAATGTCTTTGGAGTGTGCAATCTATTGGGGAAACACGGGCATTACAGGGAAAGGTAAAATGAAGGAGGTTTAATTACAATAAAATTTTATAATATAACTTGGACAAGTTTGCCCATGCCTGTTCTAGGTACACACTTGGAGGATCTTGAAGCTGGAACAGTTACTGTAGAATTCTTGAATCTCTGGGAACTCAAACTTCTTGCTTCGCTTCGTTGCTTAGAGAAAAATCTAAGCTTTAATTCAAGTGCCTTTATTTGGTGGGGAAAAAATTACACAATAAGAAATAAATCTTTTGAATGAAATCATGTGTGTCACAATTATTGGCACCCCTGGTATTAGTACTTTGTACAACCTTCTTTTGCCAACAAGACAGCACTTAATCTTCTCCTATAACTCTTCACAAGATGGGAGAATACAGAAAGAGGGATCTTC
>JAOVVF010000033.1:7558234-7568912 GCA_028565595.1 Duopalatinus emarginatus | reverse complement strand
CTATCTATCTATCTATCTATCTATCTATCTATCTATCTATCTATCTATCTATCTATCTATCTATCTATCTATCAAAAGTCGCAGGACACATGACCCCTGGAAAAACTTGCCCTTTATCCGATATGGCAGTTTTCAAGATGGCCAACATGCATGTGTGTGTGTTTTCATTATGACATATTATAGATAGATAGATATATAGATAGATAGATAGATAGATAGATAGATAGATAGATAGATAGATGTGTGTTATTTATTTCTTGATTTATTTCTCCAATGCGAATAAATCTGGCAACCTATCAGAACACCGCAAACCAGTGGAGACCAGTATATAAAGTAAACATATGTATTTATATATGCAGTTTACATTTCATAAAAAAAAGGAATTCCGTGTCTCTGCAACAGGCTCTTTTCAACAAGACGTGTGGTGCCATGACATGTCAGTCATTTAGTCGGGGGTCTGACCAGATTTCAGGGGGGTCCAGTGCTACCCTGGCCCCTGCTTGAGCTCCGCCCATGTGTGTGTGTGTGTGTGTTGGTGTGTGTGTGTAACAAGGCCTACTGTTTTGGCTGCTCTAACCAAATCATCTAGTCATCACAAAATGATCTGCTGCTAATGTTTTGGTTCCAGATACCACAGAACCCCTTCAGAGCTCTTGTGGAGTCCATACATTAATAATTCAGAGCTGTTTTTGGTTGGTTAAATGGCTGATCGATGTGTGTGTATACACGTTAATAGTAATTGTAGTGTTCTTAACAGCTTATGAAATCAATATTTGTGAATAAGTTTTAACTTCTGTTCTGGGTCTGAAAGAGACCTCAGGTAAAGTTAATCTGTGAATACAGCTGCAAAGGTCTCAAATACAACCATAGCATTAGGAAATGCTGCTTACATGGACAAATTGCCCCTGCATATGGACCAATTAATCACTGTTTATGGCCACCTGGATTTTGGACCCCAGACTCGATCATAACATTATTATCTGTGACGCCCAGGGGAGCAGGAAACTGTTGACATACCTTTGTGGGTGAGATACTCAGCATCCCAAATGGGATTTTATTATTCATTACTGTCCTAAAGGGGTGACATAGCTTTGTCTCAAACTGTCTGGGATATTTATATCAGTAATTATTATTTATTTCTCTGTACTTTCTGGGACAAATTCAAAACTGAAATCAGGCCATGGACTTTGGTTCAGTGCTGCAGCACATACTGATTAAAAACTATTAAATGGCTGTTAATACACACACCAGGTGTACACACAAACATTAACACCCAGTCTGAGATCTCTTTGTACTAGACAGTGAGTCTATTTAAAAAATATACAGAATATACAGAGCTGGTGGGGTATGCAAAAAATGGTTCTATTAATATATTAATAAATATATTTAAATAAAGTAAGATCTATTGTTTGCACTATTTGCTATAGATGTTGTTTTTCTTTTTAAATGTTTTTGCTAATACGGGTAAAATATACCATTCATAAACACCAGTCAGTAAAATCCAAGCAAAACACACACTCAACTTGAAATTCTCACTCATTAACTTGGTTAGAACTTTCAATTATGACATATCTCCCTAGTTATAGAGTGACTTAAATAAAAACGGCTGCTTAAAGAACCAGAAGGAAACACTGTAGCATATCTAGCCTTTAAATGAGTTATGCTGCATATACAATTGTACAGCAGTTTGGTCCAGCCATACAAACTGTTTGGTTGAAAAGCTTTCTAATGTTTTTTTTTTTCTTTTTTAACAAACACTCTATTCCTTCCCTCGAATGCGGCTGCTAACAAATAACATAAATGCCCTAAGCAAAAGAAAACAAGAATGACTAGGATTCTACAAGAAAACTAGGAGTGATGATTAAGACAAGAGTACACAGAGTTTAATTTGGGGATTTGTCTAAGGAGCTTGCTGAGGAGCTATAATTTGGCAGAAACTTATTAAATTCTCTGTTCATGTCTCAATTTATTTATTTGTTATTTTATTTATTTTATAAACTGTTACACTGTGATTAAGTATGGCACTTGCTCAAACAACATACAGATCCATTCACTTGTTAAACCTATAACACTGACTGTTCAGTTTGCTGTTTGAGAAGGAAAATATGCAGTTACTTAATATGGTCTATATATTGGCAAACAGTGGGCCCTTACCTGAGACCACATCAGTGGGGATCCCATGGTATCATACTATCTGTTGTAGAGCTGGGCAGTCTCCCACACTGAAGGGAGTTTTGGTAGACCAACAAACCTGGCTGCTTTGGAAAATCTGTACACTACAACGAAAATCACTTTTGATTTGATTTTGATCACAGTTGCCTTGTGACATTGCCAATAGCATCATCTTTAAGGTACTCACTGAGGTCTTGTTGATAGACTGCCATGAGGGCCTCAACTTGTGGCTGCCAGTTTACAGAAATCAATGGACAGAGAGCGAGCCCTGATGAATGTTCAGCAGCGTTGTGGCTACCTCACTGCCATGCACAGGAATGTCAAATGTTTGTCTCATGCCGCCATGAATTCAGCTGAGGAAGAACATTCTCACTCTTCCACAATACAGTAGCCAAGGCCAATGCCCGGTCAGTTAGTAGTGAAATCATATAGGCTACCCAGGGAAGGGTGCACTGGTAGTTTTCCATCCCCCAACCCCCTCTTGGGCTGGTCTGACAATCCGTTAACCAGAGTCAGTTCTAGCAGTTGTTAGACCGATTGGGAAAGGGCTTCCCCATATCTTCCCATTCTGGATTGTCCATTGTAATATGTCTTTCTCTGCTGAGTCCAAATTAGTGGTGCAGTCTTGCTGTAATGGGGCAGCAATCCGTATAGTGCGGGAGAGTTCTTCCTGGACTGTGACCATGTGTAATTTAGTGGTCCTTATAAAAGCTTTCACCATTAATCACACTGATTATTGTGTGTCTTAGAGCATGGCCTCCTTATGGTCATGGGAGGACCAAGGCACAGACTGCCCCTTACAATTTATCTGGGTCGGGATGCAGTATGGGTGCTTTCATAAAAGCATGCTGCAGTTGCTGGAAAGCTTCATCAGTTATATGGTTCCTCTTCCCTCCTTTCAGTATTGAGGTGAGTGGACTGGCTATGGTACTGAAAGATCAGATGAAGTGGTGATAGAAATTGGCAAAACCAAGAAAATGCTTCAGTTTGTTGATCTTTTAGTCCATACTGCATTAGCAAATAATGCCCCAGGGAGGTGCTAAATGCTGTCCAAGATGCAGACCAAGTTACAATCACTGCACAGGTCTAGCTTAGTAAATATTTGGGCTTCATGGAGCTGTATAAGGGCTGAGGGGACTACAGTCCATGGATATGGGTATTTGACTGTCACTTTATTTAAACTATGATGGTCACATACAGGGCCATAGACCTTCACCTTCTTCTCCACAAAAGAAATCTCCTGCCAAAGTGTGAGACAAGGATGGGTGGATGTAACATTGCTTTAATGTACTCCTCAAAAGCTTGATCCATGAGTTCAGAAAGTGTTAGTTATGATTTTAAGGCCCCTGCACGAGGTCAAGTGTTCAAGAGTGTACATGCCCAAAAATATGCTGAATGCAGTACTTTCGTGAAGGAACCATCAGCTGACAATAAGCTAATGTCTCAACTGATGCTATGTTCTCCTTTTTATTTTAATCCTCCAATCCACAGTTATCCTGATTATAGGGTTTTGATTTCCAATCGTACCACATAGTTACTAACCAGTAGAATCAATATCAGTCATCACACTAAACTCAAGATCCATCCATCAAAATGATTTCTCCCCGCTAACAACCCTGACCAATGCTTTGTAACCTGACAGTACATAAAATCTGTGTTAACTTTAATAAAGCGGAACTTGGTTCACTTGCACACTAGTGTCTGAGAAATACAACGGAATTCTGGACTGGTCTGCAGGATGTATGGTGTTTATTGACTACAGAATAGTTTTGTATTTCAGCAGTCCTACATTCCTGTGGGGGACCTACAGCAGGACTTTGACAGCATTGCTCTGGAAGACAAAGCTATCATGCTATCATAATAGCAAGAAAAGGGCAATTAACAAAAAAAGACAGACAGAGAATTGTAACCCTTAGAAGTGTCGGTCTGTCCTAAGAAGAATTTGCAAAGAAACCCAAGGTGTCAGTCAGAAAGCTAGGACTACAGTTTTTTTTATACCATTAAAAGGCACTTGGAAACTGAAGGAACCTTTGGCAGGTCTGGCAGAACAAAGGCCACAACAAACCCAGCTGTCAAACATGGGGTGAACATCTGGGGCTCTTTTGCTGGATCTAGAGTTGGTGACTTGCACTGAGTGACTGGCACACTGGACAAAAATTGCTACCGCAGCATTTTGAAGCTACATGCAATACCCTCTGGTTGGTCAAGGGTTCATATTACAGCAAGACAATGACAAAAAACATACTTCTAGGGTATTAATGGAACAGCATGCACAGTCTCCAGACTTAAACCCCACTGAGCTTGTTTGGGATAAACTGGACAGAAGGGTGAAAGCAAAACAACCTACAAGCAACCTTTGTGGAAACTTCTGCAACAATGCTGGAAAGAACTTCTAATGTAGAAAGAAAGTCTCACTTGTGTTTAGCTGTTATATCTGCAAAAGTGTCTACTTTAATGAGTTAAAAGTATAGATTAATTTTTGTCAAACAAAATTATTTCATTATTTATTTTTAAGTTGTTTGATTGCTCTATGCTTTATACTATATACAGCAGTGTACATTAAAAAGTGAAATGAAACCACTTTCCACCAGGACTGAGGTGCTACATAGAACAACAAATCTACTCAATACAACATAAAGTGAACGTGTGCAAGAGCATTTGCAATGATGCAAGACATATGCAAGAAAATAAATACAGGAAGGGGTGTCAGTGCAGTTAACCCACTTCACAATTCAAGTGGGAACAATAACATGCAGTTATAGTGTTATCACTGTTCATTGTAAACATTGTACACTTCTTAGCAGCAGAATAGGTATAACAGTGTTATGACAGTTATGACAGTCCAACGTGAAAATGTATGCGTTTGGTCCAGTCTCTTTTGGGATTGTGTGTGTGCATCTGTTCAGACCAGACTTTGATTGTTGAGGAGTCTGGCAGCTTGGGGAAAGAAGTTGCACAGTCTGTATTCGAGGGCAAGAATGCTTTGGTACATTTTACCAGGAGGGGGAAGAGCATGTGTGAGGGATGTGTCTGAGATTGTGTCATACACAATGCTGGTTGCTTTGTGGATGCAGCATGTGGTGTAAATGTATGTGATGGAGAGGAGAAAAATATCAATGATCTCATCTGTCCCTACTATCTTACTATTCCCAAACCAAGCAGTGATGCAGATGCTCAGGGTGAGACCCAACACATCTGACCTCCAAAGCCACACTTTCAGGTAGCGCCACTGTATAAAGAATATATATATTTGCTAAGTGTTACGTTGTCCTGCTTCAAAATGTACAAGCATATTTATGAGAAAAAACCTCAGGGACAGGCTTGCATAACTGCATTTTATTGTAAGAGTCACAAAATGAGCAACCCTTATTTTGATGCCTCATTATCACAACACAATAAGTTGAACAAATCTAGGCACTAACTGAATGGAAATTTAATTAATCCTTATATAACTTTAAACGTTGAACAGAGTTAATAATAGTTTTCTAGGTCCAGTAAATCTATTTCACTTCAACTTAACTAGATGCATGTTACATTTTCTAGTACTTGCCTGTGTATCCAATAAGGCATTCACAGTGATAGGAGTTTGGTGACATAAAGTAGACAACCTCCATCTCTGCAGCACCTGTAGACAAACTCCATTTCTGCAGTGCCTGATACATCTGCTTTGACCAAGAATTTTAGAGCTGTCTATACCTAAAAAAGCAGAAGTACAGGAATCAGCTGACTTTATGATTAAATAATAAATAGCATGACTGTGTGTATGGAGTAAATGAGAACGAGAAGAATAAATTGATGTTGCAATGAGAAAAGGAAAAGGAAAATCCTTACTAACTGCTTAAATGTTCCTGATAATTTTCAATCATTTAGTAAATTAAAAATAATTCAGAACAGATTATCTATATACCACTATAGACAAGCCATTGGCACAAATAGATCACTTTAAAATACAGCCCTATGTAAAATGTTATCAGAGTTTGCGGCAAAACTTTACTGACAGACAGAGACAAAATTTTAAAGCTAAATGCTAGGGGAGGAAAAAATTGCAGCAAGTAATTGGGAATGCTTTTAGATACAAAATGCAATTGCAGGGGAGAGAGGGAAAGAGAGAGAGAGAGAGGGTTTTTTTTTCATATTATCTAAAAAAAATAGTAATGATCACAAACCAGTAATTATCACAGATAAATCAATATTAATGATTTGCAAAAAATAGGAAAACACTATGATACTGTATTAAAAGTAACAATCATAGTTAATCTAGATATATTTAAAGTTCATACTTTACATAATCATACATAATCTAGATATATTTTAAAGTTTATTATTGTAAACTTAAGGATGGTGTCAGAATTTACATTCAATGGTCAAATGTGCTTATACATGTTTTATACACTGCACATTTTTGTATAAATTTTTGTATACATTTGAATAAATTTCAATTATTTTACTTTTATAATGATCAGGTGGTAATCAACTGAAAATGGAAAACTAAAAAATATATATATATTTTTGCAGCAATTAAGGCACCAGCATATTGCATCAATTTCAGAATTTAAATTTTTGTGCATTGTTTAAACCATAGTGAGAATGTAGGATTACATAGACTAAAAGATAAGACAAATTATATATACTCACCTGTAAATACTGATGGGCATGAGCACTGGTAAGAAGCCTGACTTAATTGAGCAAAGTGATTGCTTATGCAGTTTGCACCATTGAAGCACAGACCTTTAGGACACATGTCCAACGCTTCACAATATGGTTCAGTGTAGGGCTTGTAGCACTGACAGCCATATACAAAATGTCCAGTCTTTGCCCTACAAACACCTTTTCCTGAACACAGGTGGAGATGTGGAGTGCTCTGACAGCGTTGCTCTTTTACCAGCACACTAAAGCGGAGACCAAGCTGACATAAATGGCTATAGCCTTTATGAGTGGCTGCAAAATAATGAATGCCAGGGGAAAGCCACTTTGAGGCCACCTGCATGCTGCCATTCATATAGCTGGCAAAAAGGTGTTGGTCCTGTACTTGCTCTGTAGAGCAACTGTCAAAGTCTTCTTTTGACATGTTAATTACATTTATTCCATATTGCTGTAGTACCAGGTCAGTGAATGCAAACAGTGCATCTCCCAGCTGGACCTCTATGGGGCATAATTGAGGAAATACATATGACTGATCCATCCAGTGCTCTTGTCCACTTTCCAAAATACCATTCCAGCATTGATTCACATTCTTGCAGGTATTCTCCATGAAAGACAATCTCAGGATGATGTTCCATGGCTGAGGGTGCCAGTCTTGATACTGCGGTCGGTGGCAGATTAACTGCCTTGAGACAATAAAATGGCTAAACAGAAGGATGAACAGTGTATGCACACTTGTTTCTTTTGCTGTTGTCATGTTGAGGTTCCATAGGCGTAGAAAGGCTTTTTTGCAGTCTTAAATGCAAATCAGATGAAGGGAATGCTCTGCCTGCTGTGGTGTTAACAGTCAGTCAGAGGACAGACGAACATCTAAGGGGGAAAACAAATGCAACATTAGGAAATGTACATTTAAACTGTACTGACATAGAGTTGGCCAGTATTGACGTTTCTCATACTGTCTTTAGATAATGCGGCAGTATACAGTATTACTGTCTTTTGTTTTTGGGGAGGGGGAGTATTCATGTTTCATTACAAAAAAAAGAAACGGTGTCAAACATTACTTATTATTATGTCTAAATTATAATACATATTATAAACCAAAAGTGTAAAAGACATCAAATTACACTTTTATAAATATAAACATATAACATTTATCTGTTATTATAACGGTAATATTTCTCTGATCACACATCTCATGGTAATGTCTCACTGATCACATTAAACACAAAAATAAATAACAGGTCTTAACAAAAAGGAGAGTGCAGTGTGATCATGGCATTCACTAAAAACAGTGGTAATAAACCTGCGCTATCATTTAATAAAGAAGATTTTACATTTATTTAATGTTTTTACCAGAAAAAAATTAACTGGTTTATTTTGTAAGTTAGGAACAGCGTAATCTATATTACCTGTAGTACTAAGAACACCAAGAGTGTGACTTGTTTGTCTTTCTGTCTCACATGACTCCACACATGGCATGTGAATGGAATAGAAAGGTATCACATCGATTGCATCATTTTTTACATTGCATCCTTGTGCTACTAGCAACACGTCAAGTATAAACCTTTTTTAATGGATCAGAGGAATGTCTTAAAGTCCCAGAGTTCAATGTAGATATAAAGCAGGAATTTGGTGCATCACATTTTTTCAAATATCATCACCATTTTGCAAAATCGTCACTTTTTCAATACTGCGGTATACTGAAATACTCATACCGCACAACCCTACCCTATAAACTGACTGCCTTCTTAGGCAAGGCTTACATCTAGCGCTGTCCCCTTGCCTCTCTTCTGTCCTCTGTCATAAGCAATGTTTATCTGTCATCTAAGAAAACACATCTTTAATAACTATTCATTAGATGTGTCTAGTCAGTAACCATTCATTTGTAAAATGTATAAATATACAATTTACTATAAAATTCACATATCCTCAAAAACATAACTAGCAAATGCTACTGGACTCTCATATATTAAAGGTTTCATAGTCAAATATTCTCCTATCTGAGCTATGGTACAGAGCTAAAACAGATGCTAGTGTCCTTCTCTTTCAGACCCATCTTCAACTTGTACGCTAGATAAAAGAACAGGCCCTCCTGCTATATGCATGCCTCCACAGCACCATTATCTTCATTTCAAAACAATATTTGATATGACTGACTTCTTGGGGAGAAAGAGTGCTACGCATGAATATACAAGAGCGGAGTAAATTGAGTTTGTTGGATGAATGTATTGCTAATACAAAAACTTTAAGTGACAGACAGACACAATGAAACAAATAGAAACAGAAAAGTGATAGCAATGTCTTGCACTGATGGCCAACAAACAAATGTCATGAACCTATTAGAAAGTGTTGGAGAAAATCATAACTGCTTCATACAGTTTCATATATAGACAGTCATTTCCGTATTGTCCTCAATCATCACTGTTTCTGATGCTCAGCCTAACAGCACACACTATTTTCAACCTCACAGGTAGAGCTAGATATGTGTATGTTTTCTGCTGTGGTTCTACTCTAATCATGTCACAAATAAGGCTTGACAGACCACCGAAGTTACAGTTAACTTAGCGCACTGGCTGTGTTAGCTATAGCTAGCTAACACAGTCACCCAGGTATAAAATGTTGAGAATACTTTTAAATGACTAACATATACATCACTGTAACTAATAAATGAGTTATTTATGTGCAACTGTAAAATTATTATAATGTACTTCATGAAGCCCTGTTATAAATCCAGATTGTTTTGATCCAGGGACGAAAGAGAGCACCGAGGTCTTTATAAAAGCTCGGGCCAAGGAAGAGGAGCTCTTCACAGGAGAAAAACTCCACTCAGAGTGGCTGGAGCTTGTTTGTTGTTGTTGTTTTTTTTGTTCCTTAATTATAAAATAAAATATTGCAGAGGGTTTGTTTTGCTTGTTGCCTGTATTATAACTATGCTTGTATCACTATATCACACCAGAGCTAGTGAGTCTTGGCAAATAAATGCTATATGACTTAATCTGAATAAATCATATAATTGAATATCCAGTACATTATTACATACACACACACACACACACACACACACACACACACATATATATACACACATATATGGCTTGCAAAAGTATTCATTCCCCTTGGACTTTACCATATTTTGTCACATTACAACCACAAACATAAATATATTCAGTTGGAATTTACTGTGAATGACCAACACAAAGTGGTGTACAATTGTGAAGTGGAAAGAAATTTATATCATATATGTTCAAAACATTTTTCACAAATAAAAAAGTGAAAAAGTGCAGTGTGCAAAAGTACAAGGAGAGCACTGATCACAGATGCAGTTAAGAGGCCCATGGTGACTCTGGACGAAATGCAGAGATCCGCAGCAACAGGACAACTATGTGGACTTTATGAAAGAGTGGCAAGAAGAAAGCCATTGTTAAAAGAAAACCATAAAAAGTCCCGTTTGCAGTTTGCCCGAAGCCATGTTAGGGACACATCAAACATGTGGAACAAGGTGCTTTGGTCAGATGAGACCAAAATTGAACATAAATGAGACAAAATTTGGCCAAAATGCAAAACGGTATGTGTGGCAGAGAATTAACACTGCGCATCACTCTGAACACACCATCCCCACTGTCAAATATGGTGGTGGCAGCATTATGCTCTGGGGCTGCTTGTCTTCAGCAGGGACAGGGAAGTTGGTCAAAGTTGATGGGAAGATGGATGGAGCCAAATACAGGGCAATCTTGGAAGAAAACCTATTGAGACTGGGGCGGAGGTTCACCTTCCAGCAGGACAACGACCCTAAACATAAAGCCAGGACTACAATGGAATGGTTTAAAACAAAACATATTCATGTGTTAGAATGGCCCAGTCAAAG
>JAOVVF010000033.1:7492045-7508799 GCA_028565595.1 Duopalatinus emarginatus | reverse complement strand
ATCTATCTATCTATCTATCTATCTATCTATCTATCTATCTATGTCTGTTTTTCTTTGTGTAATTATGTAATAGCCACTGCTGTGAAGACTTATAGCCATACCTGGGCTAATACATGGCTCTAAGATATACAAAATGCTTTTTGGGCTTAGATGCAAAGGTGCAAAAAAATGGTTTCACTCGACAGATGCAGTGCTTGGCATGGAGTCTCTGGGCTTGGCAGTGACCATTCAACCACATTATAAGCTTGAAAGGACTGAGTAGTATGTCTGCTCATGCCAAGATTTCTGAACACAAAGCTGCAATGCTTTCCTTAGCACACTGTGACACACTGAGTTTATAAAATCTGATTTACAGATGATAACTGAGCGAATGATGTCACATACAGGTCTAAACTATCAGTTCAATAGAATATTGTGAAGCTCATGATTGTTCATAATTTAATTTAAAAAGATAAACTCCATTCATGTTATATTCATTACACATAAAGTGACATAATCCAAATTGTTTTTATTTTACTTTTGATCTGTATGGCATATAGCTCATGAAAATTCCCCCAAAAAATGCAGTATCTCTAATTATTAGAATATGTTTTTAAATTTAAGTAAATTACTATTCAAACAGTACACACAACCACAGTCAATGGAAAGACTGCTGACATTTATCCAGAAAATGGTGATCGACCAAGGGGTGTTATTGGAAAGTTGACTAGAAGTGGAAAATGTGGTAGGAAACGGTGCATAAGCAACAGGGATGACTGCAGCCTTGAGAGTACCGTCAAGAAAAGTTTCTAGTACCAAAGTACAAAGTCCCCTTTTTGGATGAAAGCAAATTTTGCATTTTTGATTTGGAAAATCCAGGCCAGTGTGAAGATGCGTGAATTTCTAATGAATCCATTATTCTAGATTTTTGATTTTCATGAGCTATTAGCCATGCAACAAATATGCATTAGCAACAAATATGTCTCTTTTATGTGACAGATTATCTTTTTTAATTGAATCATAAATACATAGAAATAAGTATTTAAATAAGGCTTTTATGCTCTCATTAGCCATAGCTAGTTTTGATCTCAAATATATTTCTATATTTCACAAAATGAGGTATGGATATAAAATTATATTTTAATAAGTGTACATTAAGTTAGTTTAGTTTAAAACATGGTAATTAGAGAAACATTTCCCCCCAAATTTAATACTTTTATACTCTTGGGATGTATTCATTTGCACATAGTTTCCAAAGTGACTTTCAGGCTTAATAAATCACATACAAGATGCAAAATATAACTATTTATGGAGACCCTTTTCTGACATAGGTGCATTAACTATTTATAGTCCTATTACTTTAGCGTAGTAATTATAGGTTACTTATTGGTAAATCTGTGTTCTAACAAATTCTTTAAACAGTCAGTCAGTCAGTCTTTTTATTATTTGCTTAGTCTGTTAGGGTCACATTTTGTCTGGAGCCCACCATGGAATCACTGGGCACAAGGCAGGAACACACACTGGACAGGGCACCAGTCGATCGCAGGGTATACATACATACATACACACACCCATTCACTCACACACAGAGGCAATTTAACGTATCCAGTTCATCCACTATGTGTGTTTTGCATGAAGTAGGAGAAAATCGGAGCAGCCGGTAAAAACCCACACGAACATGGGAAGAACACACCAAACTCCTTATAGACAGAGACCAAAGCAGGGCTTGAACCCACAACCCCAGATCCCTCAAGCTGCTTAGTACACACACACACTACCTATGGTGCCACTATGCCACCCAGTTTGTTTAAACACGTTTTCTTGTATAAGACGATTGGAAATAAACCTACTGTCTGTATATTTCAATATATTTCCTATTGATTTCATTTTTCTAAAGATGAAGAAAGTAATAGTTAAAATGGTTAAAAAAAGGAAATCAATAGGAAATATATTTGTGTAATGTATCTGTGATTTAGCATACTGCATACTATCATATCTTAGTTAGACAGCAACTCTTGACCAAGTGACTCATGGCATCTATTTCTGATGGGTAACAGGGGTGCACTATGACAGCAAGCAATGAGCTCACCCCCTGCAGAAAAAAATCAGTAAGAACCAGTAAGACCACTTGCTCTGCTTGGCATGCCTATGATTTAAGGGAAGTAGAAAAAACATTACTGGTATCCTTTTAAAAAGTTGCACCAAATATGTGCAGATGGCTCATTTCATCTCAGTAGCTCATCCCAAAGGCCTTTATGCTTGTCACGTACCACCTTGGCATCAAAGGCTGTGTGGGAGAAAAGACGGTTTCTTGACATGGTATTGGTAAAATGGAGGTATAATATCATCACTGTGTTTTAGCGTATATAAAAAATGGAGTGCAAAAGGCTACATAATCTGATTGTATGGAGAAGTCCCAGGATACAGGAGGCAGATAATGAATCCCCCTGATAAAATGTCCTAATTACTTAGTGTTCACCTTATCTTAACAATCTGCATTTATTAACAATCTATTCTGATCAATGATGTAATCTTTAAGATAAAATAATTAATACAGTAATATTATCCACCAATTTATTTTACTACAGACACTTGCAACACTTGAAACTCTCATTACAACTATGATCAATAAACACATACACTAATCAGCCATAAGATTAAAACCATCTGCTACTTGTGCCAAAACAGGAATGACCTATCAAGGTATGGAGTTCACAAAACCTTTGAATGTGTGCTATCATATCCAGCATAAAGGTGATAGCAGTGATTTGTTCTATATGTAAGGCCTGCATCAGTTTGTCCAATGCATCAAGGCGACTCTATGTCAGCCTGTTTATAAAGTCTGTCTAGTGTTAAAACACATCATGAATAGTTACTTGTTGTTTCCTGAACATAAGCCTGTAATGGCAATCAAAAAGAAATGACACAAAATCAAGAAAAAAAAGTGAAGCCTGCTGCACTTTTCCTAAGCATGTGGTTTGACCCTTAACCATAGTCATGTTACAACCTAGCCCACTGCATAATGAGGGTCTAGGGTTTAAAGGAACATAGGGATCCTCAAGGCCAGTTTCCAGTGACTGTAGAGGTTCAATGTCACTCACAGAGGGTAATATATAATGGCATATGTGGCATTTTACAATATTGCCACCATAAGAGGAGAGAGACACCCTGCAATAACCCAGATACATACTGAAAAGGATCCTCACCTCCATCTAGCTGAACGATCACTATTTCTCCGATTAACTGCTACATTACCTCACTTTCACTCATCTGCCCTTCTGCCCATCTGTTTTTAACAATATAAATTGAAGACAATTTCATGATTTCTTTAATTGTAAACAAAAATACAGATAGATCTAAGGACTGTAACACCACCACCAATCACTGGAGAGATGGCATTATATCAGTGTTGAGACATTGGAGGTCCACAGTTTATGAACTAGAAATTTGTTATATGTAAATTAAATTGGGAGACATTTGGGAGGTTATTGGCTCTGATGAGCTTCCTCCAGGAATTCTAAGTGGCTGGCCACTGATCAGCTATAGAGCAGAGTCGGCTCCTCTGTCTGTGTAAAAGGTGGTGGTGGCCTGAGTCTTCTTCCTACTCGTACTCCTACTGAGCCCTGCTTAGGTAGGCTACAATAAAGAGCGTTATGTAGTTATGTAAATAAAGTTACTATGTATTTCATCTTGATCTGCTGATGGGTGTCTGACCTCACTTGGATTACACCTATATTGAGTATGAAATAAATAAACAAGTAAAATATGAATATAATGAAAATATGAAAATGCATAAAATATTATAATAATAATTATGACTGACATATTAAACATTATATTGGTATAATCATTTCGCTAAATGTTGAATTATATTTGCTAATTATGTTACAATTTAGTAATTTAATTTTAACTCGCATATATATTATTATTTTATATATTTACATCCTTTATATATTAGATGCTGCTGTATTCATTTTACGTGTTTTAATATGTGTTTATAATCTGTATATACAGTTATTATTGTTTTAATCTTCAGTGGTGTAAAATACAATGCTTTATATTTTTTCTTATTCACATCCATGGTGAATCCTTTTATCGATGCTCAATTGAGAATGTCTTTTATAGTTAACCGTGAACGCGCTTCTGTCGGAGTCAACCTACTCAGAGTCGACCTATTTAGATTATTTTAACTCCGATCAGCTTTCCTGTAACCGAAAACTCTGGGTATTTCCAGGGTAAGTCAACTCAGAGTTTAGGGTTAAGTGTGAAAAAAGAGTCTATAAATAGCTGAGCGGATAAGCAAGGAACGAGATCCAGGTGTTAGTACTCAGACAAGAGCACTGGGTTCTTACTGCCAATGTAGTAGTACAGAGGGTTTGGTTGAGTGTCTGATTAGGATTTTTTTTTACACACTCTTGAGACCTGTATTTTGCTATTATGTGGACCACGTGGTTGGTTCAATAAAAAAATATGAAAATAGTATCTTTTGATGTAGTTTTTCCATGTTGGTGTAGCTTTAATGGCAGACTTCTTAGTGGGTTGGTTTAGTGTAGAGAAGCTTTATTTAATGTAGAGTGGTAGCTCTCCCAACGCTGATAAGAAAAATTCTAAAGCTATTACTGTTCATTTTACTCAACATTCCTAATAAGCACTTGAACAACAGGCCAATGACATCTCTAATCAGCATCCTGCACTTTGGTAAGCTAAAAGTAAATCTTTTTTTTCTTTTTATGTGATTTTGAACTTTTTAAAATGCTATCTTAGTAAGTAATGGAAACATTGCAAGGCAGCCCTTACATTGAAATGTCTTTTGACAAGATGGAGATCTAAAACAATAAAAAGTTTCATGAACCTACATCTCTAGATAATGTGGTTCAATAACTGTAAATAACACTCAGTTAAATACTGTAACAGAACTTTGTTGTTCAGAATAAGATACAGGAGCAAGACAGGGCAGTTCTCAGGCAAAGCAGTGTAGAAGCATTAGGAGCCCTTGTTGTGTGTGCATGTATGTGCTCACAATTACAAAAGGGTTTCAAGTAAAGCAACTTACACAATGTGAGAGCTCCATCTAGGTTGTTCTTTGTAGTACTGCAGAGAGATGTTGTGTTGTATTTATGAGCATATCTTTGTTAAATAATTTGCGAAGAAGTTCTACAAACAATGCCCACAACAATAGCAACCATATTTTCAGAATTAAAAATATATTAGTAATGGATAAACATGAGTTTCTATTGTTATTAATTAATGGTTGTGTTTATTTGTGGTTTGCTCAGTGTATTTCTGCATCACATCACAGGAGTGATGTACTTTCACCCTTATGGCAGTTTACATAGATGGACACTGGAGGCGCTAATTTCCTTGTAGCGTTAGGTTACAGTTGTTCTGGGATTAATAAAAGACCTGAGTAGAAAACAGCCAGCTATGGTGGTACTTCCTTGTGCATAGTGCAGTTTGGCATCCATGAATAGCACAGGAAGTGAAGAGTTTACTGGAGCATCTGGGACACATCATTGATGCGGATGGGCTCCATGTAGGGTGTGTGCCATTGAAGAGGCTCCTGCCTCAACCAGTGTAAGTCGGCTTTAAACGTTTCTAGGACTATTCAACTGCTATGCTAGATTTGTTTCAAACTTGGTTACCATCCACTTAATGCAATGTTATGTAAAGTTGCAATATGAAGTTGCAGAATGTAATAAGGTTTTTTGTCAAGCCAAGGACCAGCCATTAAACAAGAGTGTACTCACACATTATAACCTATGACATCCTGTCAGATTAGCATGTGCCGATTCACCATACAGCATTGAAGCAGTGATTTACCATGTGCTGCCTGATGGACAAGAGACCCATAGCTTTTGCCTCTAGAACACTGAGTAAAGCAAAATTATGCTCAAATAGAGCACAAGGCATTGGGAATTATCTCCAGAGTCAAGTTCCATGCTTACCTTTATGGACACCCTTTTATCTTACTCGCTGACCACCAGCCACTTACAAACATCCCAAGCCCAAGTTACTCCATCCATGGGTGCACCTAGACTTCAACGATGGGCCGTCTTGCTAACAGCACACAACTGCACAATTCAGTATAGAAGGGCCACTGATCATGGCAATGCTGAAGGGTTGTCCACATACAGCTACATTTAGTGGCCTGGGGCCTCATTTATAAAGGGTGAGCACAAAAACGGACCTGAAATGTGTGTACGCAATTTCTCACGCAGAAACCATTCGTAAAAAAAAATACTTGGTGTGAAAATGAGCGTACATTTAAGGTTTGGGGCATCCGTAGCCCTTCAAAAGATTGCAGAGGGACAGCGGGAATTAGCGACATAATTTGGTAAAACAAAGAATTGTAAGAAAAGGCGCAAACCATCCTCACAGATATCAGTTCATACCACACAAATAAAGATTAAGAGAGAAGATTAGGAACGATTAATACTTGTTTAAATACTATTTAATATTTATTCTTATAATATTTTGGTCTGCCGTTATAAAGTTTCAGTGGTTGCCATATGAAGTATTATTTTTACACTAGATTGTGTATTTCACTCCGTAGTTTATTTACATTTTACGTTATCTGACACTAACTACGGTCTGAGTTATTTCGAATGTTGATGTATGTATATTTAGGCTTGTCTTAAACGTATTAGATAAACTATACACTATACCACTACACCATTAGTCGTCTGGTGTAAAACTATCCAGAATCTGCAGCGCGTGCTTCCCGCCACAGTAGTCACATTTAGACATGTTCTGTCTAGAGGTTTATGGTACAAATAGCAGATTTTAAATAACATAAAATAGAAAAAATATGAATTAATAACTTGATATCCATACGTGTATGTGCAACAGACAGTTTATTTATATGTGATGGCTGGCCGAGCATATGACACAATCGGCCTGAATCTGTAAAAGCTCACTCGGACCGTATCAGCTCTCTGGGAATCGACTCTCATACATTTTGCAGACACATCACTTGACGAGATTTAACCGCATCCGGCCTGATTCCACTGTGCCGGCACCGACTCACTGCCGAGGCCGCCACACACCAGCCAAGCTCAGGCTTCGATACTTCATGTTAGCTAGGTGTTTTTATCTATTTTGTTTTGTCTCACTATTTAAAAACGAAATATATAAAGCTATATATATATAATGCTATATATAAAGCTTATTATTCGTCAACTGATTAAACTCAAATCAAACGCTGGAGCCACGTGTTCCCACATAAATAAACTTGTGTTGGTTGCTAATGCTTTACTGAGGCCACCAACAGAACAGATTGTCTCAACAGAACAGTCTTCCTTGCCTCAACCTGCGACAACTTCTACATCGCATTCTCCGGATTTTCTCTTCTTTGCCTCGCGTTCCTCCATTATCCCGCTCAGAATGAATGGGGAACGCGGCATTTAAATATTCATAAATGATTTGCATGGACCTTTTATGCGTAAATGTGGGCGGTACAGAGACAGAATACAAGGCTGGTTCACCTGCGCACATTTTGAAGTAGATTGTGATTTATTAGCAGAAACAGCGTGCTGGTGTGTGTACGCATGGTTTTATAAATCTGTACACACGCACACTGTCACTCCAGAATCTACACAGAGTTTTATAAATGAGGCCCCCGGTCTTAAGGCCCAACTTGAAGAAATATTAAAAACCTGTGCATCATGCAAGTATACACAGAGGTCTCCAAGTCTGTTGTTTCTACATCCATGGCTGTGGCCTGGAGCACCTTGGCAATGAATTCATATAGATTTCACAGGTCCATTTAAGGGGCACATGTTTTGTGTAACCGTGAGCGCTAATCTCACTTCCTTGTGCATAAATCCTACAACCTATAGTGATAAGTTGTGTTCTGACCACAGTAGGGTATATTTACAGCAGTAAATGTAACACATGGGTTTAATTTGCCCATTTAGTTTTGGGTTTATGACGCAGGCTCGTTTGAATTGACAAATGTATTTTTTCCCACTGGGTCTGCACCAGTCAGGTTGCAAGACAACTTGTTGGTCACAGTACTCACATTAGTGGGACCAATTCACATTACACTCATGCGCCATGCTTCTGATTATGATGTAATGAATTCACAAGCAAAATGGCAAACAGAAGGAATTAAATAAAGCAAAGTATCATAATATGAGACTACTTTAAAGACATTTAGAGAAGCAGACATTTAAAACAGAAAATGGAAATTTATATGTTACTTTATATGGTATTTCCCTGTAGGTCGTCTCATATCTGATTAGACCTATTTCTGTGGTGTCATCCACAAATGTGATTATGAAGTTAGAGCCAAAATCAGGAACACAGTTGTGGGCAAACAGAGAAAACAGAAGGTTCAGCTGAAAGCTTTGTGGCATGCCAGTGTTCAGGGTGAAGAGATTGCCTAACTTAACTAACTGTGAAGTGTAACTAACTAATACAATAAAAAAGAGATCTGCTGTTACCAAGCTGGCTAAGTTTAGCAATCAGATTGGGGAGAATCACTGTGTTAAATACTGAACTGAATTTATGTGAGTCATGACAGTCCAGATGCGTCAGTGCAGTATGGAGCACTGTGGTAACAGCTTCCTCTGTAGATCTATTGTAGCAGTAAGCGAATTGATTAAGGTCCAGTGTAGTAGGCAGACAGGCACAATTTTAAGAAGCTTTGTAGTTAGTAATTTACAGTTTGCCTAGCCAAATACACAGTGGTCTAAAAGAGCTATTCAAGCCCCTGTTCATACCAGTATTTAGCCTTGTGATGCTTCTTTTAAAGTCGGTTCTGGCTGAGCTGTAAGCTTCTCAGCGTCTCCAGACCTGAAGGAGATGCTTTGAATAGGAGGCAAACCTCGCTGTTCATCCAGGGATTCTGATTGCGGAAGGCTTTTTTCATTTTGTGAGTGGGCCGCTATATATACTGGTGCTTCTTAGGAAATTCATTCTATTACTATTGATGGTTCATTGCTCATGAATATTAGAAATCCAATTATTAGAATATTATATAAGATCAAATAGAAAAGGATGTAGAAGTGTGTCCATAAAAGACAGTTGGACCGCACTGATAAATAATTTTAGCTTCTGTTAGACTGCAATATAGTTTAGACCTACAGGTGGACTAAAAATTGGGAGCATATTTCACTGCATGTGGGGGGGGGGGGTGTACTTCCTGAGAAATTATTTTAATGATGTTTGTTCTGAGTAAATAATATTTAGGCATAGAACATAATTTGTTAATGCAGAATTTTGGATGTTGCATATCTGACCAGGGACAGGCCACAGACATGGAGGCTAAAATACAGTCTATGACAAGACTGCATATGCTACATGTAAAAAAGCACACAAATCTACCCACACTTTCATCCATGTTCCTGGGCTTAATTATATACTGAGAGGGACCAAAAGTTTATATATCAGATTTACTGCATTTTTTTTTTGCCAACTTTTGGAACCACCTACTGTTGATGTAGAGATATGTAGATATGGATGGCTAGAGACCATATTAAATATATAGATTAAAATAAAGCTCTTTTGTTCATGCATTCATTGTTTATTATGCTTTGGCCTAAATCTCCTCTTTCCTACTACAAACTCAGACCATCAGCAGGTCTTGAACTGAAATGAACCAAAAGCATTTGGCAACAGCAAGAAGTGGTGGACAGACAATGCACCCCATGAACAGGTTGGCTCACCTTTACCTTTAAAAAAAATTATGCTCATAGAAGTGTGACTGTTAACTGTAACAGACAGTGTGGGAAGAATATTGGCAGCAGTAAAAGTACATAATGAAGATGGGCTACACTGAAACTGTCTGTGATGCCTATTTTACATTTGTATTACCTCAAGAATGATTGATAGATTGATTGAAGAAATAGCTGTGAAAAAATGCAGATCAAGAAGCCTTTGGGGACCTCCCTGAGTGACCTGAGCAGACATAGATTTGTGCCTTCCAATAGTGACAATATGAGACCTGTCAGTTATGAACCAAGAGAGAACAGTGCCAGAGAGGCAGATACTAGAAAAACAGGAATTGAGTATATTTTGATTAACCATATCAAGCAAAAGAAAGACAGATACCTGGCCAAAGTCAGAGCATTTAGAAAACATGAGAAACATAGAAACAGAAAACTGAGAGCTGTCTCAGTACTGTGAAGAGGATGGAAAACCTCACCAAAAATCTCAAGAAGTTTATTGGTGCAACAAATCTTGCAAGGTTACCTCTGTGAGGTAACAACTCTCTTAAGAACGTTCAAGACAAACGGTAGATTAGAGATGAGTCTGACAATTTCCATAACTGAGGTATGAAGGCCAGGCTTTTTAATAATAGTGGTTAACAGCAGCCTGTTTCAAAACAATAGGAATATAGAGATTATTGACATAGGAAATCAGGGTAAAAGTGTCAGAGAAACATAGATTTAGGAGTGGGGTTGGAGCAGGGTCAAGTTGACATGATGAGGACAGGACAAAAATTATAGAGATGTTATATTATGTTAGAAAAATCTTTGTAGATAGACCTAATTTTATGCTTAAAATAATTGAGAAAAGCAGTACAATTTTCAGGAGAGGATGTTAGAGGTGGAAAGTTTAGGTGGGCGATAAACCAACAACAACAATACATTTTTTCAATTTGGATTTATCTGCTTATGTTTTGTGAACTCAAAAACAACCTGCGTTTGCATCTAGCTCTGCCCACAGCAAGTTTTTAACATACTTTAACAAAACATGGATGCAGCATGGACTGGACTCCATGAGGGAAGCTGAAAAAGCTCACCCCCTTGACACCCAGGTCAGTCAGCCCATGGCATCCACCATCACTACATCTTTTGCAAGCGGCATACACTTTCTTGTTGCCTGCCACAAGCGCTATGCTGGAGCTTCCAGATTCAGTGCAATTTGTATTTCTCTGGTCAAGAGGGGGTCACACACCAGAGTAAAATCGCACAGTTTATTATCCTGATCATGTGAAATGGGCAGCAGATGTCTGGTTTCAGTGAGGTGAGATACTTTCAGTGTGAATTTCTACAATTCATAAAGACGTTTTAGCAGTATTCTGATTACGCATCAGAGCGAAAGGAGATTGGGAAGCTGTTGTTGAGCTTAACGAAGGTTACACCATCCTGAACGCTGGCAGCCATGTCTTGCCTCATGAAGCTTTCATGCTGAGTTAAAGCTGCCTCGCTTGACACCTTAATCAACTTAGCCATAAAACTAGATAATTTTATTATAATATATAAGATATAATATATAAGATAATAAATTAACTCACTTGAAGAGGAATAATAGACTAATCACTGATCTGGTACAGTCACACTAACATCTACATTGTTGGTTATCAAATTGGCTTTAAACTAAGAATATGAATTTTTGGTTTCGTCATTAAAAAAAATTAGTTTATGCTAGTTGTCACTCCTACCTAATATCATATGGATACATCTGTGGTGATCTTTTTTCCTAGTTAGTTTTGCTAGAGTATTAGAGTTATTTGTATTATCCTTAATTAGGGTTGAGAGATATTTTGGTCTAGCAGCACTGTTTCAAGGTAATTGAAACACTTATAATTCAGGAGACTCTCCTTCCATGCTGTCTGAAATACATCTGATTTAGTTTGACGCCACTTACGCTCTAATTTTCAAGTGGTCTGTTTTAAGGTACGTGTGTAATCATTATACCAGGGTGTTAGTTTTGCCTCTTCAATTATTTTTTATTTATTTTTATTTTTTTATTTGTGACTTTTAAGAGTTAAGAATCAAGATATGTTTTGATGCTTGTGATTAGCAAGTGTGTGAGAAAAAGTGTTCTTTTAAGGTTAGGCAACTGCTCATTCATTTCAAGAGCATACGTTATATGTAAAGTGTGGTTCTGACTTGGTGCTTTTTATATGACAAATCATGCAGTATTTTTTTTTAATCCTGGCGTGATGCAAAAATTTAGTGTGTATTGCATCATAGACAACATGGCAAAAGGTAGTGAATGGCTTGCTTTCTAAGGTAATCTCTCAGCTTGGCAAAGGAATGAATGTCATAGATTATAGATTAAGTTATTAATGCATCTTTGTGCTTTTTCATTAAAGCAATAAAACCACTGTACTTTTAGTTACTTGCATAAATGCACAGGGAAATGCAAAGAGCATAGTACCCTACTCAGCCAGATTCTTAGAGAGTTTTATATATTAAACACATTATATATAAAAATATTTAAAGTAGTGTATGATCAAAGTATTATTTACAAATTATGTGGAGCAAGTGTATAAAAATTTCAATTGGGAACAGTTTAGATGACTGAACCTGTAAGTAATTAGTGGGCAGATATGGAGAGTATTTTGTATTACCTTAAACATACATATAAAAGCCCATACTAAACATTTATTCATGCAGACACAGTAGAAATGAGTATGTGTCTGGGCAACATTCCTGCTGATATCTGGCTGCTGATTCTAGTCTGTCATAATGAGGTTTGAATTTTTTATCCCTAAATTCAGGGTGTTATAACATTTTAATTTGTGTGATTTCCTTTTTTAATTTTGAAAGACAGCTAGCATTTTCCATCTAACGTGTCTGTACAAACCTCACCTTAACATTAAACATTGATATATATAAGCACATGGTCAACAAATTACCCTAATTAACACACATTTATTCACACAGCAGTTTGGCAACTTGCTTCCTGAATTGGAAAAACATACCAATTGATCTAACAATATTGAATGCTAGATATGCTAGATAAAGAAAATACTCACAATAGCAAGGATTAGATTAGATTTATCCTTTTTGTTATTGTGCAGAGTACAGGTACAGAGCCAATGAAATGCAGTTAGCGTCCAACCAGAAGTGCAAAATATAGTATTACTACAATTACAATTTGCAGATAAAGTACAGGGAATAAGTATAGAGAATAATGCTTACAAAAGGTGAACATTATATTTAACAGAGGTCAGTAGAGTTATTATTTACAGTATAAATGTTGAATGAGAATATGCATATATATGTTCATAGGTGGATGAATGTATATACACAATATATACAGAGTAAATGAAGTGATGTATTATGACAGCAATATAATATATACAATGGGTATAATTAAATTAAAGTGACTGTGATAAGTTCAATAAAATTACAGCCTCAGGCAAGAAGCTCTTTCAGAGTCTGTTGGTCTGTCTGTTGTGGGCAACGCTTGTGGTAGATGCATGTAGTTGTGGGTAACTGAGTGCCAATGCTTTGATTATGCATCGGTGAAAATTGCATTGGGCAATTTTCACCACCCGCTGGAGTGCCTTACAATCAGGTCCAGAGCAGTTGCCGCACCACACCGAGATGCAGTTTTTGAAAACGCTTTCAATGGTACAGTGATAGAAGTCCAGTAATGTCTTTGAGCACAGGTGAGCTTTTTTAAAGCTCTGTAGGAAGTAAATATGCACGTTTTTAACCAGAATTGAGGTATTAAGTGACCAAGAGAGATCCTCAGAGATGTGAGTACCAAGGTACTTGAAGACAGACACCTGTTCCACCATAGCTCACGGTATATAAGGAATCTCACTACACACTCTGAATATAGCCAACAGGAGTTTAGTATAACCAAGGCAAATGAACTTTGATCACATTGCACATTTGACTATGCCATAGAGCTAGTGTCATGCCCCTTACAATCATATATATCTTTCTGCAAACAGATCAAAGCCATGGAAAGTATCTTGAAGAGGCTCTCAAATAAGTTTACGTATGTCCATCTACTTCTGCAGCCTCCACAGGGGGATGCTATAAAATGTCCCAATATCTAGTCACTGACATCTTGCAGGGTCATAGCATATATTGACAATCTGATCTATTCCCCAGACTAGACTAGGCATATCCAATATGTTAGACAGGTACGCTCCTGACTTATCGAGAAATGCAAGTTTAATGTGCAAAAGGCAGCATTTCTAGGCTACATTATTGAACCAGAGTAAGTGTTAATGGGCTAGGATGATGGTGATTGGCAACAGGGGAGATTTAGACATCCTAGGATCTCCTTTGTATTCTGGATATTGATCTGAAGTTGGTTCAGCTGACACCAGTTGACAAAAGTCCATTACCATTTTCCTGGATTTATCTTACTTCCTGGATTTATCCATTTTTGATGCACCCCATGATTGCCATGTCGTCTGTGAATTTCTACAGATGGCATTAGTTGGTGTTGTAACCAAAATCTGTAGTATATAGATTAAAAAGAATGGTGGTAATACAGCCCCTCGAGGAGCTCCAGTACTGCACATAGTCATATCTGAGACACAGCCCAGTAGCCTCACAAACTGAGGTCGACAAGTCAGATAGTCTATTGTTCATAAGATTATAGAGCAATCCACCTAACATCCACCTGACAAAACAGATTCACTGTCCTGCCTATACCAAGTTTACCACATAAAACCTCAACTCAAGCCAGTAAATCCAGGTCCACACCACCCCCAATTTTCTACAAACTCTGCACCTCTGGATGTTGGAGCTGAAGCTGCATGCATTGTTACAGAAAATACGGGCATGGGGTGTTCTGTCTTGTCAAAATAACTAGTCAGAATAACCGTGAATATCGACACACAACAAAATGGCTTGGTACAGGCTTAGCTTGGCTTCCTAATACTTTGCAGTATAAAAAAGAAACAGGGTAAAAATAGACACAAACACAAACACAAACATAGATGGACAAACACAAATTAATAGTCAGATAACAGAGCCAGGTTTCATTTTCAGTTTTAGGCACCACCATTACTGATGGCTGCTGGGAAACAGAGTTCAGGTAACTAATTCCCTAAGTCCTAACACTACCCTTCTTTAGCAGTGTTTGTTTGTGAGTAACCCCCATGATGTGTGCTCTTTTTAAGCTTCTATGTTGTCTTGAACTGTTTTTCAAGTAGTTTCATTGTTTGGAACCAACTGTGTTTAGTGTTTATGATGACTTTCAGTACACGCCCCTCCACACAAATGTCACAGTGGTGTCAAAAGTGGAATTTGGAAGTGGAGCCTAGAGAAATTGAGCAAAGCATCCTGGACCTTATGGATGAGCGATGGAGAGTGCTGACAGCCGACCTGGCAGCGAAAGCATGGAGGACATGCAAACAATGCAGAGAAAGAGAGCAAGTGGTGTGTTAGTGCTATAGGAAGCCAGGTCACCAAGTGAGCCAGGGTCACAAGCCTGAGTCAGAGAGCAAATAGCAGAGGGCCAAGCAACCCTACATCACATTGGAAACTAGAAACCGTGACTGTTTTGACTGTATACATTTTGTCCACTAAAATGGACATGATTCATATTTTGGCACACATATCTTATGGCGATTTGTTTGTCAGATGCTGATCTGTTGATTAATTGTTTCATTTGAAACTTATCTGAGCAAATCTCTTTTGAGCAAGGACATTATAATTGAAGATTATAGGGTATAAAGGAATGATGAGGGCCAGAGGTGTTGCAATCATTACATCATGTAATTTTCTTTCTAAATAAATAATCAACGCACTTGAACTTTTAGCTCTTGAAGATCTCTAAAACCTTCCAAATTACAATCATTGATGTCTATTGAACACATTCAGCTATCAGTGGTGCTCTACTTTCTTTAATTCAGCTCCTATTAGAATTTGGAATAAATGACCTTGAAGATCACTGCAACTCATTAAATATCGTTGTTAGTCCCACCAGACCTAATCAAAAATATCCTGAAAATCTCTAATTGAACTAACAAATGCTTCTCATAAATACACCGCTGCCTCTGTAATCCCTAGTGACATCAGTGACCACTGTGTTATTGGCATGGTTAGAAACACTATAATTCCCAAAGCTAAGCCATGCATGACATGAAACATTTTACAAAAAGCATTTGTTCATTTCTTCACAGTGATTGGGAGAAAATCATTTCAATCTCATTTGTGATGTTGAAAATACCTGGAAATTCTTTATGATAGTTTTGCAGACAGGTATGCTTCTCTGAGAAACTACAGGATAAAAGGTCAAAATGCATAGTTTTTTAGTCTTTTAAACTGAGTACCAGCTTTGCACATAGTGCAAACTGCAGTGCTTTCTCTTAATTCTTCTTTGGTAGAATTTACATTTATCTGAGACTGGACATCTCCCTAAAGCCTTAGTTGAACAACAGACTGCAACAGGTTTTCTTGTCATATTTCCATTCATTCTCACTTCAGGTTAGTTCCTGTAAATAAGAATTATCCCCATGTAATCCGCACACAATTGGCATGGTGTTTCTAGAGGCATTGGCACTTTGAGGACTGGCCATAAAAACTATTTAAACAGATTTTTAGCTGATGCTAATTTTACTTTCTTATGAACTCAGTTGGACATCAAAACATGTAGATATTTTCTTGGAGTCTCCTCATTTAAGGATTTAAATTATATTGTCTCTTCAGCCTTTATTTTATCTATTTCACAACCTTCCTCATGATTCAGAGAGACAAAGAGGTTTTATGTCCAGAAGATCTCTGTTTCAGCTGCTCATAGCTACTAACTAATTCTGATCAGTTATGTGACTAAATAAGTGGCACTTCTGTTTTATTATTATTATTATTATTAGACTTAGACTTAGACTTAGACTCAACTTTATTTATCCTTTGGGATTACTCCTTCAGGGAAATTCTGGTTCCAGTAGCTTATACAAATACAAATACAGAATAAAAACAAGATGCCATTAAAGATACAGTACAAGAGGTAATATATAAGGAATCTATACACTACAAAAGAACATAAGAAAGTAGTAAAAACCTAGGATATGCCTTCTTCAGATATAGAATATCTGCACAGTAAAACAGACTACACAGTAGTTGACT
>JAOVVF010000033.1:7441765-7458049 GCA_028565595.1 Duopalatinus emarginatus | reverse complement strand
AATGAAACTTCCCGTTTAACAGATCTTTCACCATCACTCAAACCTGAAACAGTACGTCATCCGGGAACTTTTCACCTTGATGCATACTGCACATTCGGGGACACTAGTCACGCTCACGTACTGTTTTTGCGTACTGTTCAGTACAGAAGTATGTGATTTCGGACGCAGCCTTACTCTTACTGAAGACGCGCGTGACAAGCCTCAACATGAACTACGGGGGAATCACAGGGCCAAATGAGAATTTGCGTTAACGTTTTTTTTAATCGCTATAATTTGAGATCGCGTTAATGCGTTATTATCATGTTAATTTACAATTTAGAAGTTCCACAGCATGTTGCATGGCAACCCAGATGTGTTTGATAACAGTGAGTCTCATCTAATGGTGACTTAGATGAGAATAGCAAAACCCCAAATGTGTGGCAGCGCATTGTCCTATTAGAAGAGGCCAAAATCATAAGAATGAATGCAGGATATAAATGAGTGTATCAGGAGGCATACAAAGCATTCCCCTGTCAGAGACATTTGTAGATGTACCAGGGGTCTTATAGCTAAACAAACCCTATGCTGTTACGGAGCCACTACCAATCTTTTCCAGGTTTTTTTTACAGTCTGTACAAATTTTTCTGGTACTTTAGTGTACTCTCTCTTCATATACAAAGATGTGTGCCAGCATGCTTACATAGTTAGTCAGCTACATTGAATTTAATGCTGACATCTATATTTGTGAGAGATCAACCACTTCCTGAACTGGAAGTAGCAAAAACTCCTGGATGCTCTTTGATACTGATGCTGCCTGACAGATTCTTCTCTCCAAAAATCACAGATGTGACTTTTAGACATAATTA
Organism: Duopalatinus emarginatus; assembly: GCA_028565595.1. Taxonomy (NCBI): domain Eukaryota; kingdom Metazoa; phylum Chordata; class Actinopteri; order Siluriformes; family Pimelodidae; genus Duopalatinus; species Duopalatinus emarginatus. The sequence goes on along the minus strand of JAOVVF010000033.1, from coordinate 7,457,204 downwards.
CCCAAGATAGCATTGGTTTATTTAGACTGTGGGAGAGCTGCTTCTTTTGTGTGTGGTTGCATGTATGTGTATGTCAAATCATAGATTACAGGAAGGTAGCTTGTGCTAATTTTTGATGGAATTCTAGCGCTAATTAGATCAATCTACACACATTTATTAATTTTTTTGTTTGTTTGTTTATTTATTTATTTATGTAATGAAACAAGTATGTAAAGTAAGTGAAAATGTGCCTTTATGAGTATTCATATTTCATATTCATATTTCTGCCTATTGTAAAACTGATTCTCTATCCCTACACAGAACTTTTTTCAGATCATCAGTAACCTACTAGAGGAAGAAAACCGAGAAAAATGGGAAGATGCCCAGCAGGTGAGCACAGTGTTAGATTTTTAACCTTAATACAAAAATGCAGTGAATCTCATATGTATACAGTGTTGTTTTATGATGCTAACGGTAACGTCACAGGTGTGTTCAGTGCGTGGTGAAGGATCTCTGATCGAGAAGCAGTAATGCTCACTAAATCCACATGGTGGCAGTAGCAGTGGCATGTCCAGCTAAAAGGCTCAGTGTCTTCGATAGTGCACCATGATTTCTCTCTCTCTCTCTCTCTCTCTCTCTCTCTCTCTTCCACCCACACACACACACCCACACACACACTGTTTCTCTCTTTTGCTGCAACACACAATTTTAAATGAGCTAAAGGGATTTGAATAGATTCTCAGTTTGTACAAAAAGCAGTTGGCTGTATTTTTATATGGGAGGAGAATACCTACATACCTGTCTCTCTATATCCAAGCACTGTCATAGAGTGAGTGGCAGGTTCATTAAATCATTGGCTGTTTGTCATTGTCATTTGTTAGCACCTACAACTTGGACATGGGCTTTCATATAGTAAGCTTTAGTCTGTCTGATAAAAAAGGAAAAAGCTAAACATATATATAAATCGTACATTGCATTATACCAGCAAGGATCCCTGTCCTTTCTGAGAGGACATCTGTCTTGGTTACTTCTCTCACTACATCTTCCAATGGCACATCACTAGCCTTGTTGCCATGGAGATACAAAGATAATGTTTGAGAGAGCCAATGGCCTTCTTTAGCCATGATCAGACTGATGGTTCTGACTTGAAACCAGAACCCATGGTACTGCACTGCTCAGTGGCATTATAAGGTGTCTGACTCTCTGTGTGTTAATTATTGATTGTCATAATTAACCCACTGTGAGCAGGGCCAGAACTAGCTATTTTAGTCCAGGACACAATATAGTATATAACAGACTATGCCTCCTGCCTAGAAAATGCAGGAAAAACACATCTTGTGATTGACTATAAACATACCACAATCAACTGAGAGATGATCTAGTGATTAGATACTGTTGGCCTGTCCTCAAGCTTCACTCATTTGTTAATTTGTCATTTGTTTGTCATTATATTAATGGCAGACACTAGATTGGATCAATGTGAATAAAAAAAATCTTCCTGGTTGATGAGTTCTTAGCCAAAAATGTTTTATTTCTGAGACTACTAATTATCACAATTTAGGTTGATGGTATTATGATGTAAATGAAATGCATTCATTTAAATTAACCCTGCCAGTTAATTGAACTCAGTCACTGCACCCTTTCAACCCCAAAGTAAAAAAGGGCCAAAAACCCAAACAAAATTTCCACTTACTCTAATTCTCAGTATTTTTTCCAGATCTATCCAGGTGCAGTGGAGCTGATGCAGGTCATAGAAGAGTTCATACACATTGTCGGTCTGGGCATGAAGGACTTCCACAATGCTTACTTGATGACTGGAAACCTGGGTAAGGACTTTAAAGTCATCAAAATTATTAATAGATAATAGCAGTGATAGCATTGGGAGACAAAGGGGAAGAATGGGGGGGGGGGTCATCTTTCCCAGATATGCTGCCAAATGGGTCTCAGCCAGTTGGATCACCTCATCCAATATGTTGTATGGTGGTACTTGACTCATTTCATCATCCCCTTAACCACACAACAAACTGCTCCAGCTCCACCAGATCAACCATATCTACATCACCACACTCCACTGCCAGTAGTCAGCATCAGTAAATGCCCTGAAGCTGCTAGGCGTATGGTTGCTGCAGCCAATTGAACATCAGCAAGTAGAAGTGCTGATAGTGCTGTTTGGGGGCAAAACCTTCAAAATAGCCCATTTGAGGTCTGGATATGTCAGGAGATATGAGAATGGAACCTGTTGGGCCACAAGCTGAACTTCCCTGGACAGAAGTGTCAGCAAACAGACCAGCCCATGAAGCTGGCCAGCCCATGTTTCTATGGTATGGTAAAAGCTACCGGGTCATTCTGCCATTCTATTTTGGACAGTGCAATATGGAGCATAGGGCAGCACCCACCAATTGTACCAGACAATGCTCTGCCAGGGCCAAAGGGCCTATAACACTGTTCCTGTTTGGTGCACTAAGCTCAAAGTGGCCCAGTCTGGTGAAAAGGTTGACAGTGTTCCAAGTTGTAGAGGATTCCATGATGGTGGATATTCCTCAGGTTCCTGGGTTTAGCACCACTGTAGATATTTGCAGGATGATTGAAAATGGGGAAATGGGAGGCAGGCCTAGAACTTGTCAAAAGTTTTAAAACTTTTTATTAGCCTTAAATACATTTCAGAGATTGCATTTCCCTATACAGAAATGATACACACATGCACACACACCACAGAAACACAACGCACAGGTGTAGATCTTACCACTTACCTGGCTTTGCCCACTTTTTACAAAAAAGCACTGTACCATGTCCTCCAGACATTGCCTTTGACTTGTGCCCCTTTGTCACTGCAGCACCTCACAGTTTTTTTTAACACACTAGCAAACACACTAGTGTTTTTTTTGTTAGTTTGGTTACCTACTATATTTTATAAATTTTACAGCTCTAGTGGTTGGTGTGGTACAGTGGTAACATCATTGGGTTTCCATGTCAGAGACCTGGGTTCGATTCCCGATCTGGGCAGCCAGTCTGTGCTACACCAATAAGGGTCCTTGGGCAAGACTCCTAACATTACATTGGCCTCCTGTAATACCAATAACCTTGAAAGTCGCTCTGGATAAGAGCATCTGCCAAATGCTGTAAATGTAAATGTGATGTTATTAATATAAACAGTGGTATTGCCTTAGTGGTGAATGCTTGGGGCCAGCTAATAATTAGACTGATTGCTGTTAATAAAATATCTCGGATGTGAAGTGACTTTTTTTACCTGCAATTATTTTTATGTTGGATTGGATTTCACATTTCAAATTGGATTTGAAAGCTCATCTTCTAGTCCTCTACTAGTCCTAACCAGTGTATTAGCTTGAGAATAAGTGCAATTTAGGTCTTCTCTTTTACTACTGTAGCAACAACTAGGAATGTTAACAGATGTAAAAGTTTTTTATTTGATGTGCATGATTATTAAAGGACATGAAAATGCCTGTTTATTACACTTTTTTGTGATGGTGCAATCAGTTTCCCAGATGTATTCTTAGGTTCCGACTTGACCGTAGGACTGGATAGATTGGATGTTCATAGATGCTTCTATAGAACGAAGATCCAGCTACCAAGTTTGGTGGTTAATGTGTATATAACCTGTACAGTATATGTGTGACTTCTAAACCCCTAGAGTGCTTTACATTTATCTGAACCTCCTTGTTCATATGTGCTTTGCAGATGGCATTTGAGTTCCCTGAACCACTGCCTCTTGAGTTTCTTGACCATTTGTGAAAATCAAAGAGATTAACAGACTGAAGGAAGAAGCTCATGTCCCATAACTCAACGTTTATTTATAATTTAGCTATTGTCTCTGATTCAGACTAGGATCCACTTTAAAAGCCAGATGTGGTGTTGGTTCTTTATGCAGTGTGTGACGTTCTATTACACATCTACCTTTTGACAAATTGTGGACAAAGTGGACAAACATGGAACACTTCCAACCCAACTCTGCTGCTGTACCTTAGCTGGAACTGTTTTTCCAGCTGAGCATCTGCATCTTTTAATTAAAGGATAAAACGATGCTGCTGCACTGGCCAAATGGAGATCACTTGGCTCTGGACAATATTCTTGCATCATTTCTGAATCAATTTATGGCATCCATGTAATGGAGTAGCAAAGGCTTAGTGACCACTTAGTGAACTACTTCTTTCTCTTAACAGTCAGATAACATAAGGTGTTAATGAGTATCCATAAACATTTTATTACTAAGAGTTTTCATATGAGTGTTACAATGGCACTTGGTCTATACTACTTGCAGTAGAGCTGATCCTAGTACTGTAAAATCATATATATATTGTCCATTTATATTTACAGCATTTGGCAGACTCTCTTATCTAGAGCAACTTACAAAAGTGCTTAGTCAAATTCATTGTTATGACTAACAATGGATTTGACTGACTTGATGACTTACAACTAAGGATATTCTTACGAGTATCTTGTAGCAGGAATCAGGGAGCTAACTTTTTGGAGGTGTGTTGGAGGGGTATGTTGCGTGTGGAGAGTCACACAGACTGACCAGGGGCATATTCAGGGGCAGGCCTACAGCGGTAGGTGGTGGAGCAGGAGGTGGTGGACCGGTTCTGGACCAGGGCAGTGTGGGTGAGTCTCCACATTCTGCAGCAGCGCCGGGGATGATGATGGACTGAGGGCACCGCAATGTCACCCTCCAGCTAGGGAATCCTCGGCAGTTGGTAACCCAGAGCGGCCTCAAAAGGATAGAGTATCTGAAGCTAGTGCAGATAGACCAGGTTTAAAAAACTTGAAGCCAGAATACTATTAATTATAGAACTTCAAATCAAAGTCCAGAAACTTTCCTAAACAATAGACAACCTAAAAGGACAACAAGACAATAAATACAATTCGCAGATATAATAGTTACTATGGACAAGCTTAAAAGAGAACAAGACAAACAATTTGCAAACACAACAGTCACTGCTGCATTAGGTGCAGGAGGCATTTAAAGACAGCAAGTGACTCTGCTATACGGACATCTGGGGGAAGTTCATTCCACCACCTTGGGACCAGGACAAAGAAGAGTCTGGATGTTTGCTTCCCATGCGTCTTGAATGATAATGGGTCAATTTGGGTCGTACTTGTAGCATGAAGGGCTCTAGGTGCACACCTGGTCTTACCCATTGCCATCAGGTAGGGAGGAGCTGGACAATTTTTGGCTTTGAAGGCCAGCATCATGGATTTATATCTGATACAGGAATTCAGGAATGTGGAATGGCTGGATCTATAAAATGGAAAGCTGAAAGAAAGTAAAAGTAAACACGGGAATAAGCGATTGGTTTAATGCTCTGTGTTTATCCTGCCACTATTGTGTAGAGAAAAAAACTTTGGCGTGGCAAGTAACAAAAGCGCGACAATAATTCGGCGGAGAATGGCGTTCACACAATGCCTTAAGATAGGGGGCTGATCAAATGGTGAGTGGAATCCGGTGCACAGAATAATGACATCAGCAGCAAGGTGATGCGGACCTGCGGGAAAAAGATGTAGCCACAAGGGGGAAGCAAAGGGGAAAAAAAGGGCAGAAGAAAACGGGCAGAAGAAAACGGGGAAGGAAGAGGGTACACCCTAACACCCCCCACCCCCATGAGCGCCACCAGGCACTCGTCCGGGGCAGTCAGGATGGCAGGGAGGCCCTGATAAGCCCAGGAGCCAGGATGGAGGAAGAGGGGGCCCAGGACCACTCCTCCGGCCTGTAACCCTCCCAGTCGAACAAGTACTGGACAGAACAACCACGTCTACGAACATCCAACAGGTGCTTGACTGTGAAGGCCGGGTGGCCGTCAATGAGCCAAGGGGGTGGGGGCAGTCGGTTGGAGGACTTTAGTTGAGAGATATGGAAGGTGGATGGATTCTCATGTGCCTGGGGAGGGTAAGGCAGACAGAGGATGGGTTGATGACTTTGTTGATGACAAACGGGCCGAGGAATCAGGGAGCTAAGTTTTTGGAGGTGTTTTGGAGGGGTATGTTGCGTGTGGAGAGCCACACAGACTGACCAGGGGCATATTCAGGGGCAGGCCTACAGTGGTGGTTGGTGGAGCAGGAGGTGGTGGACGGGTTTGACCAGGATAGGAATGGAGGTGAAAAGTGATTTGAGCTTGAGGAAGGCAGCATCAGCTTCGGGGTGTAGCACAGACTGGCTGCTCAGACCGGGAATCGAACCCAGGTTTCTTACATAGGAGCCAATAATGTTACCACTGTACCACACCGACCACACTTAACTTTAGTGGAGGTGAGCTGAGTGAGGGGGAGAGAAACGGAGCTAATTGCGAATGAATCGTCAGTAAAAGTGTAAAGCGTTGTAGTGTCTTGCAATTGGTGGGGATGGGCCATTCCTCCACAGCACAAATCTTGTCTGGGTCCGTCTTCACCTGCCCGCTTTCCACCAGAAACCCCAGGAAGGAGACATAGGTGGCATGAAAGACGCACTTCTCCACCTTGACAAACAGCCGGTTCTGCAGAAGGTGTCGGACATGGGAGATGTGTTCTTAAAGATAGGAGGAAAAAAAAAATGTCATTTACATAGACGAATACAAACTTATTAATAAAGTCCCATAGCACATTATTAATAAGAGCCTGGAAGATATACTCGAAATGTCCCATAGGTTTATCGAAAATCGGGTTTATTGAAATCCAAGAGGCAGGGAAGGCGTGAGAAAAAGAGAGCAGCAGGGAGAAAGAGAGAGATCTGGAACGGGATCCCGGTGGCTACGGCGGAGAGGCATCAGCAGAAGGAACGGTAGGCTCAGCGTGGTCACCAGGACCCAGGAATGTGGAAGGGCTGGATCCAAAAAATGGAGAACTGAATGAAAGTAAAAGTAAACACGGGAATTAGCGGAAAAACACTGAACATAAAACCAGAGAAATAAACTTTGCCGTGGCAAGCAACAAAAGCATGAGTAGTGCGACAGATTACCCGACCTGGTAAGGCCAATAATCCGGCGGAAAATTCTCGAAGGAAATCAAAAGGTCATGATGACAACCAGTTACCCCTGGGATGTAGAGCAGCTCTGTCTTGTTGTCCAGATGTAAAATGAAGAGAATGGCATTCATTTAATATAGACAAATGTACATTTTTATTTAAACATATTAATAAAACAAAGGTATCATACAAGCATAAAAATAAATACAAAATTTAAGAAACAAACAAACAAATAAATACATACATAAGTCACTTGCCTGTCATTTTGCTCACCTACTGCATTGCTCTGTTAGTCATAGCATATAGCAGGTCATGTAATGGCATCTGGATCTCTCCAGAGATACCCTAATTTGATGCATTTTCATATACAGTGCCTAGTATTGTATTATGGTGTTGTCAGTTGCTGATGCATCCCTCTCAATGAATATATGAAGTAAATGCAAACAAAGAATTGTTAATAAATGTTTCTTTTGCTCTTGGTCCCTTTGGTCCCTTTGGACCTCCTCAGAGCAGGAGAATATGGGGAAAAAAATAAACAAAACAATAATGCAGGCAATCCAAATACAAAAATATGTTAGGCAAAAGGAATAGTCCAGGCAAAAGCCAACTCGACCAGCTCTCCCGTCCATCCTGCTCTCCAATGTCTATGTCCGGTGCCCTGGCTCCCGCTATACACTGGGCTAGTACTGCTGGAGCCCCTCAAGGCCTAGCTAATTTCATGTGCCTCATGATAGTCTCCTATAACCAGAGCTCTTTTAGGTTTTTCAGGGGGGCCCACTGAGAAAAGCAATCGTACTGCATCACATTTGCAAAATCCACTGTAAGTGCAAAGCCATACGTACATGCTGTCCAGTCTAATGATCCGATTAGGTCCATGCCAATTTTGACAGTTTGACAGTTTTGAAGGGGACCTCATTAAATTAAATTGGGTGCAACAGTGCTTTTGGGATGGGCAGCAGATTCAACAGCTGCCATTTGTGACATGCTGCACACCACTAGCATCCATTTCCGCAAATGACTGTCCAGTAAACTTGAAAATAAATTTTCCAGCAGATCTTAGGAACCAACAACCAGATGAATCCCTTTTTGAAATGAATGTTCTATGTCATTCAATATAGCCCCATTAAGCATATCATTGCAAAACAGGTGTAAATGAGCACAGCATTTGTCTGAGTATGATGACCATCACTTATCTCATTACTTAGAGGCATTTGTGGCATGTATGCGCCAACAGGAAATCCCCTAAGGGAATTAAAACCGTGGGACAAGGGGCCAAGCCCACCCCATCTCAGTGTCTCTCTCTCATGTGGAGTTGACATCAACAGCCCTGGCAATGCTTCCCCAGCCAATGCTGTTTAAGAAAGCTCCCCAAAGGCATGTGGGAGACTCCAAGGTCAACTGGATGAAGATCTTTGATCTAATAAAACCAAAATGGAGCTTTTGACTATCAGACTAGATGTTAAGTTTGGCAGACACCAAACACTGCACATCACAAACCATACCCACTATAAAGCATGGTGGTGCCAACGTCACGCTATGTCAATATTTCTCAGCAGCAGCCCCTGGTGTGCTTGTAAAGGTAGAAGGAAAATATATATTTAGCAACTATATTCCGGAAAAACGAGCATAGCAGACAAACAGATAAAAATTTCCAAAATCTTCTCCTAAGCATTCTGGACGTTTTAGTCCTTGTTCCGTGTCAATGTCTCGAAAACTGTAGGAGGAGATAGTGACCAAAAATCAGGTGGAAAAATAATAATAACTAGAGAGTGCGGTTCCTGCAAAAAACAGAGTGTTGTGCTCTGTGCCAATCAGACGTCGCCCTTCTGTGACGTCACAGCTATAGCGCGTCTTAACAGCCAAACAGTGGCTTCTGTTGATAGCTGTTACCATGGTAACAGCCAGACAGTGGGGCGGATGGGGGAGGGGGTGCTTGGTTCCATTGTGATATCACAATCCTAGAGCTCTATCTGTGAACTATGTGATGTCACAGAAGGGCAACGTCTCGTCCAATCAGTCGTGCTATAGCTGTGACATCACAGAAGGGCAACGTCTGATTCGTCGACGTCACAGAATGGCGGCGTCTGAACGACCATAGCGGATGAACAGATGAAAATTTCCAAAATCTGTTTGTAAGCACACTTCTACTAAACATTCTGTACGTTCTAGTCTTTGTCCCGTGTCGATATCTCGAAAAATGTAGGAGGAGATAGTGACCGAATATCTGCACTTGGAAGAACAATATAGAAACTGTGAGAAAAACTGTGCGATAGTGTTGCGCTCTGTGCCAATCAGACGTTGCCCTTCTGTGACATCACAGCTATAGCACGTCTTATTGGGCGGGATGCTGCCCTTCTGTTGCCCTTTTGTTGCTAATAATAATAGTAATATTTTGAATCCAAACAGTGGCTTCACAACACTATAATTAATTATATTGACGATGATTTCTTTTATAAAAGCAATAAAAGGGGAAAGCATCCAAGGGGTGCTTTTTCATTTACACCTATCATTTGTCCAATTATACTGTTTGAAATTGTAGATTACAAACAACTACAAAATACTTGTAGAGGTCTTATTACTTATGGCACTTTCTAACCTTCATGCGTTTGTATTCTTTGGAAATTCTCAGTGGCCAGTATCCAGAGACTCCCTGCAGTATCAGTGATGACTGATATTAATTTCCCCATGAAAGGACGGAAGGGTATGGTGGACTGGGCTAGGAACTCTGAGGACAAGGTGGTGATTCCTAAAGGCATTTTTATTCCCCAAAGTGCAGGTATGTGCAATGTGTGTGTTATATTTGCATATAAAATTATGAAAGTTTGGTTCCATCTTTGTTTTCTACTTGCTTTTAGTTCGATGGCAAATAGTAGTGCAATGCAAAGCTTCAACTGGACGAATTTATGCATTACTTCTTTTCTCATTTTACTTTTTTCTCTTAATTCAAATTAAGTTTTTCACTAGTTAAGTTTTTGTTTTCTCACTAGGTCAGTAGTTAAAATGTTGCAAGTGAAATCGGTGATATATATTGCAAAAACAGATAGTTAAGCGTTCTTGGTCATTTTTTCCTCTGTGAAGAGGCATGACTGGAAGAGAGTGACACTAAGATCGCTTCCTCACCCTTGTGGGGGAAAGTAGGGAAAGGCAGAAGCCAGATTTTTTGTGTAACTTGCAGAAAGCACTATAGATTAATTGTGGAGAATGCAGTTGCAAAGCTTAACAAGACAATAATAGAAGATTGAAGGGCTGTGCTCCACCCAGCTCTAGGCCAGCGGGGTGGGGGGGGTGCGTGGGAGGTTGGTTTACCATACAATGACAGGGACTAGCATTAAACTAACATGGTATGATGCATCGTTAAACTAACTAACATCTGAACTACGACGGTTTCCCAAACCGTGCGAACCATGTAGGTTAGAACCACTAAAGTCTCAACTTTCAGATATGTTCGGTCTGATTCTTACAGCGGGAAACTCACAAACCTTGTAATATGGTGCCAAAATATGACAGTTGTGATCAAAAGACATAATTAATGTACAGTACTTATATCTGAACATATTGTAATCATAACCAAAAATGACAACAATAATTATAGAATTAACAACTAAAATGTAATAAAAATAATAATAATATAATAATAGCCAATTATTCTTTTAGAAGAAAAAATACAGTAACTATTAGTCTAATGCATTCATAGGCACAGGAAAATATACCATGCGGGAAAATAATTAGGGAAAAAAATGAATGAATGAATAAATAAAACACATGGTTATTAATAAGATGGACCGACATGCTTCAGTAACGTGCCTCAGTAGCACACTGGAGTAAACATGCGGACATGATGTGTTCCTTAATAAGTTTGAGTTCCGCAACACGTACACCTGAGATTGAAACTCTGGTTGATTCCTTTAGTTTTTTTTCATAATCACAATGAACGTGCTCAATGAATGTCATATTTTGGCATCATAATACAAGGTTTAGGGATTCGTGCTGTGAGAATCACATTGTAGTTCAGACTGTGGTGGTTCTAACCTACATGGTTTAAACTACTGTGGTATGAACAATGTACGGCAGTTTTGGAAAAGTCGTGCTTCAGATGTTAGTTTAACGATGCCTCATACCATGTTAGTTCAGTGTTACTCTCTGTCATTGTATGGGAAATGCACCTCTGGGTGAGTTGGGTCTTGAGCTGGGTTGGTGCTTGCGTCAGTGGGGTTGGACATGTGGACATGTGCTGGAGTGGCAACATCCTTAGTGGGAACAGGCATAAGCTGATCAATAAAAAAACATCAAAACAAAGTCACAGAACATGGTAGAGAGCCACAATGGTGGCTAGGTGACATGCTGGGGCTACTGGATATTGTTGACAAATACGGATTTTAATTTTTTAAAAAGTAAACACCTGCAGTTATTTGTAGCTGAAAAATGTAGCTAAAAATGTTCAATCCTAATTCACGATACTGTGTGTCATGGTAAGAACAAAATGTAATATTCAGAAGTTAAAGCAGTCTCATTGAAGTTTAAGAAATTGTGGTGTAATGTAATGCATGTAATGTAATTCTATAAACTAACCAGATATTTTTTAACCAGATATGGATGGCTCTCCTGTTTTCATTCTTGGCACAGTCCTCTATAAGACACTGGGACTTATGCTACCTGCCCCAAGGTAAGATCTCTCTGAGTTGTTTATATATATTTGATATATTTGAACCATTGTTCCACATGTTTTGGGTTTAACTTGTGTTAACTTTGTGCTGATAGTGTAAAATATGTGCATATTCCACAGAAATACTTTTGCAGTATTGTGTAAAATTACATTCATAAGCAGCATTTGTCCAATAATCCAGTTATAAACAGAATGCATTATTTCTGATGATTATGCTATGCTACTCTGCTATGTACTCACTCATTCATTATTCATTATAGCCGCTTATCCTACTACTGGTTCACAGAGGGTGCTGGACCAGCACACATTGGGCAGAAAGCAGGAAAAAAAAACACCTTAGATAGCCCTTCAGTCCTTTGCGGGGCAGACACACACACATTTCAACACATTGCTTAGGGGCAATTTAGTATGTTCAGTTTACCTCACTTACTGCATGTCTTTGATGGACAAGAATACGCACACTTTATTCACATCCTGTAATCAAACCCAGGCCTTTATGCTGTGAGGCAATGGCACAGCCCACTGTATCATATTGCCTTAGTATACTAGTAACTGCCTTTATATTTCACTGTATTTTTGTTGTTGTTTGGACGTACTAGTAATCCACATATTTCACAATATACAATATGTAGTTCCCTGAGAAACTAATGGGATTCTTTTGTTTTTGCTATAGACAAAAGATGTTTGAGGTTGAAATCAAAAGATGAATATTCAATTCAACTGAATCTTATTTTAGCTTTACAGAAACATATACTTGCAGTAATACAAAAAAATCCAGATACAAATTTTACATTTATATACATTTTTAATCACTAATAAGCAATCAATCTGGTGGCAGGAATAAAAAAAACGTTGAGATAACCCAGACTCAAAAGGAAGCCGAGCATCTGGATGACGCTATAAAAGATTATTATAGTTTTAGCATAAAGTCTGAATTTAATCAACTGCTCATTGATGGACAGTTGACTTGACTGTGGGATCATGGATTACAATACATTCAGGACTGTAAACATTCGGGACTAAATATATCAGTCTTATTTTGCAGTCTTCTAAAATATTAATATATTTTACAATATTGTAAAAGTTAAACCTACACTATGTGGCCAGTAGTCACAGATGTCTCTGGTCCCTTAAATCATACTCTTTACAATGTACTATTGAGGATGCTTTTTTTTTACCCTAAATGAATGCTACAGATTTAATATAATTGGCGAATGATTTTGAAAAATCACAAACCCAATCCTGCTTGAATGAGGTTAGGACTACCCACCAAATTAATGTAAAAATACAGATATGAATAAATGAAAAAGGTGGAACTACAGAAAAAAATTCATGTGGAAATACAGAGATAAATAAATGTAAAAAGTAATAAATAAATATAGAAATTCAGAAATGTAGAAATAAATTCAAAACATTTTTTATAATGCACCTTTATGTAAATAAATATTGTGCTTTTATTTATTTATGCCCATGTCAGTTCTCATTCTATATAACCAGACCTTGTCCTTTCCACAGGAACAACACTGCTGTGAACTCCAAAGTCATTGCTGTGACGATGAGACCAGAGCCCAGAGTCAAAGAAGCTCAGATAGAGATAGAACTTGCTCATTTGGCCAATGTAAGCAGCAGCTTCTTTTCACTACAGTCTTATCCTCATAATAGCATTTAATTCTACATACACAAAGGTACTGGGAGCACTGCACATTCAATTTAAAATGAAAACATAAATAAAATATCCTTTTTAATCTGAAAATGAAGAAAAATGAATAATAAGCTGTTTTAAAAATGTGCCTGCATTTTCATTTACAAACGTGAATGTTTACAGTATAAACTGAAAGTTGTTTACAGATTCAGCTTTTCTGTTGATCACTGAACTAATATTTAGTTGTATAACCTTTATTTTTGATAACTGCTTTACATCAGTGTGGCATGGAGCCAACTGACCTCTGACACCTGCAAACCTTTCTGCCGAAATCAGTAATTGAACACATTAATGATATTAGACTGCTATTATTTTGCAGATAACTGTATATTCTACAGTAAATCCATTTAATCTCATGTGCTTGCTTTGCTAAGCACAAGCATATATACTATAGTTTCATAATGGCCCAAAATCTTTTTTTTTTGTCTTTCAGGGAACAATGAACCCATTTTGTGTTCTCTGGGATAGCACTATCATGTAAGTATTTCCAAACAGCAATTTTTAAAAGATTATAAAAGTCTAGGCTAGATATTGTGCTTTTACCTTAATCTCACTTCTCATTATAATTGTATAGCAGTAAAAGTGAAATTAATCTGATTTAAAGTGGCTTGAAGCTATAAAATAAATAATAGCATGGGTGTGAGGAGGCAGAAGCAAGCCAAAGGCAAGTCACAGTCATGCTGTCATTTCAGGATCACAACAACCTTGAGTGTTCTATTGATTTTATACAACAGTTTTAAACACATTAATTCATTGAGCCATAAATGTTAGCATTATGTTAGCATTAGCATTTCAACCTGCACCTCATTCTCCAGCTCCTTACATAGACCAGCAAAATAAGCTTCCACTCACAAATTTGTTTTTGTTTGTTTTTTGTTATTGTGTAATCTTGCCTTAATCCTTTTTGTCTCATTTAAGGTCATTCTTGTTTTTTATTTTTTATTTATTTATTTATTTATTGCTTAGTACAATTACTATTTACTTATAGTATTAGCACTAATAGTACTAATACTATTTATTTGGTTCATTAAATAATTTATAGTTTTGCTACACTAATTCAGTGTAGTAGATCTGAATCATGCAGTAGATTAAAGTCTCTAATTTTGCATGTGATTAGTACTTTATCTGATTCATACAGTACAACTGTAAAATACTGTGTAAACATAAGCCCGCAAATAAGTAGAGAAAAAAACTGATATTTTAAACAAAATACTTCTATAAGTGTTTCAAATCAAATATGATTCTTTTGACTTCATGTTTTTTGTTTTTTACTTTATAGTTTTTTTTTTTGTTTGTTTGTTTGTTTTTTTGTAATTGGTATATATTGGTAAAAGTTTTATGGTAAAAGACTGTCAAATATAGTTACATATTAATGGTTATTTCAAACACTCTTCCCTCTCTCTGTAAAAAAGAAAGAAACAAAATTGGCAAATGAAATGTTGATAGATGACAATGTGCTTACAAAGCTTCAAATGTGCCTCAAATAAGTTTATACTGTTGATTTAGATCTCCTTAACAAAATAAAGCATAGTATAGAATTATTGAAATGTAAACCTAAACCCTAAACGTTCCCTACTTTCTTCCTTTGTCCCCTACTCTGTTTAGATTTTACAGCAATGTTTACTTTAAACTTACCAATCTATATTATTCTATGTCCTATATTACATTCACCACTTTGTCCTAAGGTTGCAGTGAAATCTAAGCCTAGCCTGTATGTCCAATGAAACCATTACCCTCTCTTCTTCAGTTCTACCTATGTTAAATTACATTTTTAATCAAATGTGGTGCTCAGAAAAAAAACAGAATTTTCTGCACGTAACTACAATAGGTAAATATATTTTACACCAAAATGAGACAGTGCTGTATATAAATTATATAGTAGACTACACATATGCCATAGACAAACTCAGCTATTCACCTATGTATTCCATTTATACAACTTTTTTTAAATGACATTACACATGTTAATAATCAATTTATTTTTGTCGTTTCAATACAAGTTTACTGAAATTTTAAAATAAAATTTTATCATGGAAAAGATTTTAAAATAATGTTTTTTACACTGGACACAGTCTACAAACCGGATTCCAAAAAAGTTGGGACACTAAACAAATTGTGAATAAAAACTGAATGCAATGATGTGGAG
>JAOVVF010000033.1:7392027-7412273 GCA_028565595.1 Duopalatinus emarginatus | reverse complement strand
GGTGAGTGGCTATTTTCTTGTAGCCATTGCCTGATTTATGAAGGTCGACACACATCTGCCTTACTTGAATAGTGTGTGTTCTAGTCTTTCCCATGTTTGAGTAAGAGAAATAGGCCTCTGTGTAACGCCATATATATATATATATATAGTAGTGTGTGTGTGTGTGTGTGTGTGTGTGTGTGTGTGTGTGTGGATGCTGTTAGTGCTAGTTGGAGCTTTAGTGCAACAGGAATTAAAAATGTTTAGCATTAGTTAAACCATCTGTAATTACCGAAAGACCATATGGTGGAGACACTGGGGTGTCTAAGGTGTTATGATCCACAGCCTCTCATTCATGCATTCATGTTCATGTAGTCTTGATGCACTAACATATGACCATGCCTGTTTATGTTCTCTAACAATTTTTTTTCCAAAAGCAAATTAATGCAAAGAAAGATGAAAAATTTTGAAGAAAAGTCAACATGTATTTGTCAGTGCTATTCAGTTCCAGTTCCACTTATTACATCCAGTTTCTCTTCTGCTTTTCCTCACATATTACATTGTAATACCTGCATCACAGCCACTGTATGCATACTTTTCACCAATTAAAAAAAATCTAATTTCCAATTTACTGGTGTTTCCTATATTCCAATTTACTGGTTCCTGTATGTAGTGATTAATGACAAGAGGGTTGTGAGTGCCCATGGGTCCCTGATGTGCGTGAGAGGTGAAGGTCCAAAGTTTTGGGTCCGAACACACAGAAGATCCACAGAAGCAGCTAGTGTTAACACTTGGTGCCTCTTGTGGATTCCATATCTCCACAGGCAATGTTTTGGACACTGTTATAATTAACAACGTTTTAAGGTTATTTAATCTTATGGGTAATTGATGTGCGATTCTGAAATAAAGTTAATATTTTTTATGGTTTCTGTTAGTACACACATTTTCCCTAAACATCTGTGCCATTGCCCAGAATAAATGAGGAAATATGAATAGATTACTAGCTTTCTTTCTTTTTTCATACAAAAACCATTTAAATTGAAAATTAATATTACTATTAGAGATCTTGTAGCAATTAAAAGGAAATGATTATTTAAAATATCAGTAGCCTTTCTGGTTGAATGAATTATCTTGATTTACATGGTTACATGTGGTCTATTGTGCATAAAGATTTAAGTGGTTTAATAGCATTTTACAGCTCGACACCTTTGTATGATGTACAGTCCCAAGCATAGGATGTTGTCATTTAACTTGGTCTAAGAGAAAGTTAAAATATACATGTGGTTGTTATAGAATGTGATCTTATTGAGCTTGACTTTAATTTTAAAAATCTGAACTGAAGAACAATGTACAATTAGGCACTTTACATGCCCTTAAAAATAAAAGGCTGGTGCCAGGTGCACCAATTGCATCATGACTCCTCTGCGTGTAATTTCTAACAAAAAGAGGTATATAAAAGGTCAAAAGGCTTAACCCTTACATGACAAAACAGGCTCCATTTAGTGTTTTTCGCAGTAACAATAGGCCATGCTTTGTAATTTGTCTGAGAATTTCCTGACTGAAGTGTAATCTCTCCCTCCTCTCTCTCTTTCTTTCTCTCTCTCTCTGTTTCTTTCTCTTTCACATATGTACAGGGCATCTGCACAATGACAACAGCTTTTCTTCACTTCTTTTTCCTGGCATCATTTTGCTGGGTTCTGACTGAGGCCTGGCAGTCCTACATGGCTGTGACAGGGAAGGTGAGGACCAGACTAATCCGCAAACGCTTCCTCTGTCTGGGATGGGGTGAGTATCTAGCTATCCCTCTGTCTGCTTCTTTCTTTCTCACAGCTGTAAGTCTGTATTGTGGCAGTGTGGCTGAAATGTTGTTTACAGCAGAAAATCTGGGGGAAAATGCTGAATTTAGTATGTAAAATACATACTAAAATACATACTTAATTTTTATATAAAATTAAATAAAAAGAAATGGTTGACTACATGTACATGCAGCATGATAATCCGTTACCAATCCGACTAATAGCTTAATCGGAATAGAATAAATCCATGTATACACCTCAATCAAAACAAAATGAGTCCATTTATGCACCCTAATGGGAATAGACTAGTCCAATTGAGGCCATTCTGAATACCATGCCTATCCGACTGAAAGAGGTGGATTAAACTTAAAGATGACATGTTACTCAGAACATCTTGTATATCATGTTTAAAACATAAGCTGCACTTATTATTACTGGAACAGGGGCTTATGGTATGTAATACAGAGATAATCTTTCATTTGGTTGCAAAAAATCATGAAAGACTGTCATGCAGAAGAATCGGAATCTGAGAATTTCTATAGTCCAACTCTTACTAGTCTTTACTGTGCACTTACATTTACAGATTTCTAGTTATCGGCAGTGGACCTGGCATCCAAATTGGGTGCCTTGGAATGTTTGAGTACATGACCTCTAGCCCCTTCTTTAACATGTGAATATGAAGTATGTTTTCTTAAGTGCGCCATAATTTTAATGCAGTTAAAAAAAATAAACACATCAACTGCAAACTCGGGTAACACGGCTACTGCTGCTTCTTTCCTCTGCCTGGAATCATGTTTTGCTTGTTGTCATGGTAACGTGTATACCAAGTGATATTCTGCACAAGCACATCATTTTGGATCAGATTACTTACAGTGCGAGATTTTCTGCAGATTAAGTAGCGCATACATACACAGGTGCTGGTCATAAAATTAGAATATCATTAAAAAGTTTATTTATTTCAGTAATTCCATTCAAAAAGTGAAACTTTTGTGTCTTACTCTGCTTGTGCAAGGTGTCACTGGTCGTCTTTTAGACAACTGTTAAGTCAGCAGTCTTCTCCATGATTGTGTAGCTTACAGAACTAGACTGAGAGACCATTTAAAGGCCAGATGTTTTGAGTTAATTAGCTGATTAGCTAATTTACAATATTCTAATTTTCTGAGATACTGAATTTGGGGTTTTCATTAGTTGTCAGTTCTAATCATCAGATTTAAAGAAATAAACACTTAAAATATATCAGTCTGTGTGTAATGAATGAGTATAATATACTAGTGTTCTACTTTCTGAATGGAATTACTGAAAGAAATCAACTTTTTTATGATATTCTAATTTTATGACCAGCGTCTGTATTATATAGCGTGTACACATGCCCATATATTGGTGTATCTTTCTTATCATATAATTTGTGTTGTTAATTGCAGCAACACCTCCTCCTCTGCCAGTAAGACGAGGTTGGTGTATGTAATATATGTAATGGTGTGTTTATGTGAATCCAGGAGGACTAGCTTTGTTTAATACCACATAGTTATTTGGTTTAATTAAAGTGTCTCTTAAACACAGTACATTAAACTCCTGATCAGTAATATTTTCATTAACAGTAAGCACTTTTGAAGTAATATTTAATAGTCCTAGCTTCAGATCAACGGTGAAGGATGTGTAATCAGAATTGTCTAATTATGTATATTTTAGGCTGCTAAAACAAACTCTTTCTATATTTTTGGTTGGCCTGGGGAACTGGCAAAGTAGGTGACAACTCAATGCAGATAGCAGACAGTTGGGTTAACCTTTTTGTCTGCTATCTGGCCTTGGCTCTGGACTAGGCACCCTGCCAGGTGAATACCATCCCACCTTAACCAGCCAGCCTTGCCCTCAAAAATACTCTGATTGTCTATAAAGCCCACCTTGTTTTCTAAGCACCACTTGGACATCTGGCAAGTGACCATAACCCGCTGTGAGTTACATCACCATGTCACACTGGGATAGGGCGAGAGCATATTGATGTATCAGACATCGCCTTGACTAATTTACACACCTCTATAATATTGCTCTTAGTAACCTCTGATTGACAAAAAGGCGTATATAATTAGCCACAACGTCAAAGGCTATCTTGGAAAATGTATGCTTGCCTAAGACCCTAAGATTACCTGCTAGATCCGGTGCCCTGTCTGGCACCCTGGCTTCCAGAATCATTCAAATTATACACACTTTCCACTTAAGTTTAGCTGTTTTTTATGGCGATGCAGATTAAACAAGTACAACAGCTCACTAAAACATGAAAAACACCTTTCATGGGTGAGGTTGTGGGTGGGAAGACGAAGTCAGCATTGTCTGTACAGACGGCAGAGGGAGTTGGAGGTGAATAGCATGGCATATATTGAAGGCTAGGCTACGTATATATAACGTTTGCATCTTATACAAGTTTCCATTCTAGCTTAAATAGTGCTAAAATATCTGATATGTAGTAGTGCCAGAATGTAGCTCCCGACAGGATCCATTCAGATTCGCTACCTAGTATACACTACTAGGTCAAACTACTGAATCAGGGATGAGACAAAAAATCTAAAGTGTAATATATTCTGACTGGTCTGAAATGTGATTGGGAGTTGACTTTGACTGACAAAAAATCTGGTTATCTGGACTGATAATCTGGGCTAAAATCTGGGTAAACCTTGGCTTAAGAGACTGTGCTCCCTTTTTGCATGCTTCTTAAAACTCTCTCAACTTCCATGTATCTGTATATTTAAAATGTTGTTACTATAAACAGATAAAGTGCAAAAGGGTTATAAACTGTTAAAGGCTATTTCAAGATAAATAACTATAGGGTCATTGGATACAGGTGTGTAGTCTACCAGAAGTAGACAGTTAAAACAAAGACTCCTGTCAACACAATAAGAAGTATCGCATACTTAAATGTGTGTTAATTATTTTAAAGGTTTGCCTGCCTTGGTGGTTGCCATCTCAATAGGATTCACAAAAGCAAAAGGCTATGGAACGCCACAATAGTAAGTCTAACCAGCACACACAAACACAAATCTTAATACCTGATATGAAATGTAAAAGAAATTTGCTGATGATTGGTATTCCATTGTGCAGTTGTTGGCTGTCTCTGGAGGGAGGACTGCTGTATGCATTCGTTGGACCTGCTGCTGCTGTAGTGCTTGTAAGTTTACGCTATGATTCATAAGGTTTATTCTACTTATAAATGAACAGTGTAATGATTAAACCTTTCACAAACACTCCTCAGATTTGCCAAGCTTTAATCTATAGATGTTTATAGTCTGGAAATCAGGCTTTCATAACAAAATGGTCAGATGATTGAAATGTACTCTTCTATGAGTGAACCACTTAAAACCCTAAATAAAACCTTTTACACACTCACCACATGTTATATCTGTAGACCAACACTGGTTATCCATTTAGCAAAAATTCAATTCAAATTAATTCAATCTTATTTGTGTAGCACTTTTATCAATGGACATTGTCCCGAAGCAGCTTTACAGGAAAAAAGGAATGTAAATATATATTTATATATATTATTTTAAAACAAAATCAGACTTTTTTTTTCAAGCACAAAACAATATATGGCATCTTATCTGTCTGAGCTCTTACAGCCCTACATCCCTGCTCAGATGCTCAGGTCCACAAATACTGGTCTGTTGGTATCTAAGACCAGACTGACACAGCACCATAGTGCCACGCTTTGGAATGTCATCCTGCAGGACCTAATTTGCCCTTTTCCCTTATTTTCTCTTTAATTTAGTTAAACCCATCAGGCATCTCTCCACTTATCATAAGACAACTACCAACCATGAACAGCAGCCACTGCATCTTTTTAAAAAGCTGCTTGTGCTCAGTCAGGGGGCCTATGGCGTCAGATCAATGACAAAACTATGGGGCGCAAAAACACAAGGTAAAAAATACAGACCTGCGAGTTTTACCAGTTAGTGCGCGTAAATATTCCTCTTGCAGGCGTAAAAGTGATATTCGTGAGAATGAAGTCCTGCGCGTGTATTTATCATTATATCGCACCCAAAACGCCTTTTTTGCATTCTCGAATGTTTTTTTTCTTCTCGATTCGGCAGTTGTCCTCGCGCGCCATGTGAATTAACCCTCGACTGCTTTTTGCGCTGGAGTGATTTTTTTTTGCGCTCGAGTATTGGATGAGGGTGGTTTTGACAGTTTAGGGGTGGGAATTGGGGGTGGTTTTCACAGTTTGGGGGCGGGCTCATAGACGTTTCAGTCAGCAAATGTTACTGGCTTATGGCTCCTGGCGTTGTGGCTGACCGCACAGTATAAATAGCCCTTCTCCGGGAGACAAACATGGCGGACGACGCTTAAGTTGGTTACTTACTCGCAGCTCCCGATTTGTTTGGCTCCTTATTCCTAGATTAAAAGCACTTAATACAGAAAGTAACGAACTGTTTACCCTCACAACACATAAATCCAATTTAAATTATTACAATAAAAGATTTAAATCTCATACAATATATTATTTCGTTTATTTTATTTTAAAGTATTAAAATGTTTTACGGTATTTTGCAGAGCTTTATAATCAAAACAAAATAAAGAGCAATAAAATAATGGAAGATAAGATATTTCGTACATGTTTTTCACCTGTTTTATGTGTTGTGAGGGTAAACAGTTCGTTATTTTCTGTATTAAGTGATTTTTATTTGTCCGTTAAGCGGTAAAGCAATGTGCGCAGCATTCTGTACATATGAGCACTCCATTTCATTCACTGCGGCTCTCTGGATCTGGGAATACGGAGCTTATGGAACTTCAGTCTTCGAATAAGAAGCTAACTAAAGAGCTAACGCTAACATCTGGGACATCTAGGAATAAGGAGGCAAACAATATTCATTGTTTGAATGAATATTGTTCATACTGTGTGGTAAGCCACAACACCAGGAGCCATCAGCCAATAGCGTTCGCTGACAGAAACTGCCATGAGCCCGCCCCCAAACTGTGAAAACCACCCCCATCCAATACTCGAGCACAAAAAATTCACTCGAGCGCAAAAAGCAGTTGAGTGTAATTCACATGGCGTGCGAGGGCAACTGCCGAATCGAGAAGAAAAAAAACATTAGAGAATGCAAACAATGATAATTTTTTTACATTATTTTATAATGATAAATACACGCGCTTGACTCCTTTTTTTGTGCTCATGAGTATGTGCGCGAACTGGTAAAACTTGCAGGTTTATGTTTTTCACCTTGTGTTTTTGCGGCCCCTAGTTTGACATTAATCTGATGCCATAGGGGGCGATGTTTTAGTATATTGCATGTAGGTTAATAGAAGGTGAGGATTATTGTAGCCTTTTACAATGCAACCAGCCTTCATTTATTTCGCATTTTTAATATGAGATTAAACATTTTAACTTGGGCAGTTTAGTTCTTCTGTGCTCAAACACAGGTGTGCATCAAACCTTCTGGTTTCTGATGCTTTGTTTTCTAAAATTTATGGTAGTAAGAGCATACGTAGTCCTTACCAATTTAAACATACTCTGAACTACTGTTGCGTTATAATTTCAGTAATAATAGTAATAAACTTACATTAATAATATAAATTGTATATAAAGTATATAAAAGCCATTATCGTCAAATGTTGTGTGTTTGCAGGTCAATATGGTGATTGGCATCCTAGTCTTCAATAAACTGGTTTCCAGAGATGGCATCCTGGACAAAAAGCTAAAACACAGAGCAGGGTAAGTGTATGTGAAGCTAGTTCCCCTGAGCTCCCCACACACACTAACTGATCCACACTTGAACCTCTTTCTTCAAGAGTATACACACAATGCACATGGTAACCTTTTTCTTTATCTGATGCAACATATACACAAATGTAAAAAAATTCACATCACAAATATGCAAAATTGTATGTTTAAAAACTGTTTAAAGTTAAAAAGAGGAAATGTCATTAAGAAAAGTAACAATGATAGCTGTCCTATTGGCAGTTGCAGTCACATGTAGCAGAAACTACTATACAAATCCATGTCTTTATTCTGCCAGTAATCAGCAACATTGAACACAAGGAGAGAGCATGCAAAAAGGTATTATGATTATTATTATTATTATTATCTTATTATTTTTATGTTGTTCCCGGCTGTCCTTACAGGCAGATGAGTGAGCCACATACAGGATTAACTTTAAAATGTGCAAAGTGTGGGGTTGTCTCTACAACTGCTTTATCAGCAACTACCGCCAGCAATGCCATGTAAGTACCTGGCTCATAGCTTTGTAAAACAATTACAGTCACATTGCATTATTGCGTCACCCTTTGCTGCTGTATAAGTGAGGTCAGACAGCGATGTTGGGTGAGGAGACCCGGGTCTTCCTAATAATTTTGGTGTTTCAGTTTATCCCAGAGGTGTTTAGTGTGGTTTAGTTTAGGGCTCTGTGCAGAGGGCACTCCAACCTTGCCAAACATGTCTCAGTTTGGGCAGAGGGACATGCCCCTTAATATTCATTGAAAAAGAATTGTCATACAAAGACATTCTATATAATTGGGTGTTAAATACAACTTCCAAAGCTTCCAAAGACTTCCAAAGTTTTACCAAAATGTCTTATGCAGTACAAGAGGACATAAAACTTTGGACCATGTTTACACCAATGTGGCTGATGCCTACAAAGTCACACCTATTCCCCACCTTAGACAGTCTAACCATCTTTCTTTGTTCCTGCTACCCAAATACACTCCAGTCATCAAATGTGTAAAACCAACAACAAGGTCTGTGAAGATCTGGATAGAGGGGGCTGACTCATCGGACTCCCACACTAACATGAACACCTACACCAACTTTGTCCTAGACCATATCAGCAGCTGTGTGGACAAAGTAACAACACACAAGGAAAGACTTACCCAAACCAAAAGCCCTGGATGAACAGAGAGGTTCGCCTCCTGCTCAAAGCAAGAGATGCTGCTTTCAGGTCTGGAGACCGGGAGGCCTACAGCTCATCCCAAACCAACCTGAGAAGAGGCATTACAGAGGCTAAATACCACTACAAATTAAGGATTAAAGAACACTTAGACTTCTCCGACCCCTAGTATATGTGGCATGGCATACACACAATAACGGACTTCAAACCTTCATACACCCCACTTCCTACCAACCACAGCTCACGACCCGATGAGCTTAATCACTTTTATGCTTGTTTTGACCGGGGAAAACTGTTTTGCCACATAAGCAGCCACTCACACTCCAGTACAACTGTCTACCACACTCTGAGCAAGGTGAATGTAAGGAAGGCAGTCCCTGATGGACTGCCTGGCCGTGTGCTGACAACCTGTGCTAAGCAGCTGGCCGGGGTCTTAACGGACATTTTTAATCTTTCGCTGGCTCAGGCAATAGTCCCTACCATCTGCCAATCGTGCCAGTACCAAACATTTAAGCGCATCAACCCTCAATTACTTCCGTCCTGTTGCACTCACCCCAATCATGCTTCGAGAGACTAGTTCTATTTGAAATAACATCCTGTCTACCTGCCACATTGGATTCTCATCAGTTCGCCTATCATCACAATAGGATTACAGAGGACGCCATCTCCACAGCAATGACTCACCTGGACTGTGAGAACTTATACATTTAGATGCTGTTCATTGTCTTTAGTTCAGCATTTAACATAGTCATCCCCTCCAAGCTGATCTCCACTCTGCAATTGGATTCTAGACGTCCTGACTGACAGACCTCAGTCTGTTAAGTTAGACAAGCTCTCTTCCTCCTTCATCACCTTGAACACTGGTTTACCACAAGGATGTATGCTGAGCCCTCTTCTGTACTCACTGTTAACCCATTACTGTGTTCCTTTTTATGTCTCTAACTCTGTAATCAAGCTCGCAGATGACACCACAGTGATGAGCCTGATCAGGGGTGATGACAAGATGGCCTACAGGGCCAGTCACTTTAGTTACACTAAAGTTAAACTACACTACAGTCACTTTAACTAAGTCACTGTAATCACATTTTGTACTTTTTATAACGATGCAATTTTTATCATAACTGTACGTATATTTGTCTTGACGTGTGAGTGCTCAAGTAATCAATTAAGCAGACCAATCAAATGAGACATCCTTGGGAAAAGTTTTGAGCCACACTGGTTAAAAGGGAGAGCAAACCAACCAAACCACTGTTGTGTCAAGGCATAAAGAACAGATTAACAATGCTGATAGGAAAGGAGACATCTGAGGACATCAGGAAGAAGATGGTGACAGCCCATCAGTCTGAAGAAAGCGACAAGACCATCTCCAAAAGATTCCAGCTTCATCCATCTACTGTAAGACAAATCATTTACAAATGGAGGGCACTCAACATCACCACAACTCTGCCCAGAAGTGGACGGCCATCAAAACTTACACCAAGAATGAGTTGAATAGATGAATAGATGAGTTTAAAATTGAAATATTTGGCCACAATCACAGACGCCATGTTTGGAGAAAAGTCAACACTGCATATAAAGAGAAGAACCTCCCCAACAGTGAAGCATGGTGGTGGAAATGTGAAAGTCTGGGCCTGCTTTTCTGCCTCCGGACCGGATTTTTGGTTAAAATAATGACTGCAAAAGGAGGTGCCACAAGCTACTAACTAAGAGTTGACATTCTTTTGCGCTTGGCAGATTTTTAGTTTTTTGAGAGATAAAATACCTTTGTTGAATAAATAATAAAAAAAAATTTTTTTCTTTGTGTACCTTATTTCGAAGGTCTGCTTTACAATTTAAGATTTGGATGTTGAAGCTGGAGCTGAAGCTTCACGTTTTCAAATGCATGCCTAAAAACCTTAAGGATTTGGATATGATCTACAAAGAGGAGTGGGCCAAAATTACTCCTGAAGTGTGTGCAAACTTTATAAAAAAAACTATAAGAAACGTCTGACTGCTGTGCTTGCCAACAACGGTTTTGCCACCAAGTATTAAATCATGTTTTACTAGGGGGTCAAATACTTATTTCCTTCAATGAAATTCAAATTAATTTTTATTTCTCATTCCATGTAATTTTCTTAGTTTTTCTTTAAATATTCTATGGGTCACTGTTAAGATAAAGCTGGCATAAAATTATGAGATGTTTCATTGATTTTTTTGTATTAAAACTTTTAAAGTCAGTGGGAGATCAGTTATCTATTTCCTCCACTGTATATGTATGTCTATCCATCCACAAACATATTTATTCTTATACACTATTTGTACTGTAAATTATAACCCTACTTACCTCTTGTTTACATTCTGTAAGCATTCCTCTTTACTCATTCCCTGCACTTTATCTGTAAATAATAATGGTAGTAATACTGTATTTTGCACTTCTGATTAGATGCTAACTGCATTTCATCGGCTGTGTTCTCTGCACAATGTCCTGGTGCAGTTTTTTTTCCTCTGTAACCTTTGCCTGTATACCTTTCTCTGTCTGCCTCCTTGATCTTTTTCCGCTCCTCTCTTTATCTTTCCATATTTTCTTTTATCAGGGCCTCTCTCTGGAGTTCCTGCGTAGTTTTGCCTCTTCTTGCACTCACCTGGATGTCAGCTGTGCTTGCTATGACAGACAAGCGCTCCATCCTGTTCCAAATACTATTTGCCGTGTTTGACTCACTCCAAGGCTTTGTCATTGTCATGGTGCACTGTGTCCTCCGCAGAGAGGTAAGCCAGATCCTCTACAAGTCCTTACCAGATCCTTCAGATCATTACCTAGTTATTGTATCTTTTGTCTTTTTCTTCTGACATATTTTAACATATACATCTTATTATTATTATATTTTGACAGACTGCATATTCCTTAATTTTTAGTGTCCCCTCAGTTTTAGATGGCACTCTCTTTGATAACCTTCACTGATCAAATAACTTAAACTTATAGGTACAAGATGCATTTAGATGTCGACTGAGGAACTGTAAAGACCCTATCAACGCTGATGCAGCTGGCACTTTTCCTAATGGCCATGCACAAATTATGGTATGAGATGATTATTACATGAGCTTGCCTATGGCCTAACATCACATTAAATATTTGTTTGATTTTAGTTTTGATTTTTTTTTATTTTGTATCAATATTTTTAGACTTTTGTTAGACTTTTTACAATGTGCCTTTTTATAGATATTACATTACTCTGTGTTTTAAGACCAAATAACTATAATCAGTAGTAGATTTCAGTAGTTACCTGAAAAAGGCACAGGATGTACTAACAGCACAATTTAGGCAAATCCAAAAGTTCAATCAAGGTATATCAGAAACAGTTTACAGTGGATTAGTTAAATACACTGAACAAGATTTAATAGACATCCTTAAATAATGTGTGTGACCAATGAGTTCCACATATGAATGATCAGATTTAACACTGGCAAGACCTAGTGTTTTTTTCATCTAAGTGCATGATTATCCTCCTCCTGGCCACTATGACGCCCTGGGTAGGCTGTTCTCATTACACCCTTAAAAGCGAGCATTATATTCGAGAGGCACTGGACCTGGGGTTTAGACACCCTTCTTTGTCACCATCCTGGGCAGGGTTCTTCTATTTGGGGAAGAAAGATGAAGCTGCAGCAGGCTTTCATCTTCACGAAGCAGGACCTGCACAGCACCTACGACTTCATTCGCATATGGGAGGAGGACAAATAAAAGATGGCATTTATAACATTATAACATTACATAACAGGGCATACAAACAGTTCATTGGAGAGGTGGCAAGGAAGCCCTTAGACCAGCATGTCTAGATCAAAACGTCGTTTAGATAGACATATAGTTGTTTACTCGTCAAGCACATCTGGTGTGTTCTTCAGCTACTGTTAGAGAATTGTCTCTTTGTCAAACTTGAGAATTCAGTGTTTAATACCTCTGTGGTTTCTTTCTCCTGTGGAGTCGTCATCGTTTTACAGGGTTTGTTAACTTCTTCTGGAGGTTTGTGAGGAACTAGTACAAGTAGAACGACTGGGTGCGCCCCTCGCTGCTTTCACACAAAAGTCCCCAAGACAATTTCATTAGATTGCTGAGGCAGAGCAGGTGTTTGGTGAGCTCAAGTGATGGCCAACATACCCTCCGGTCTTTCAACTTCTGGACCCGGAGAAGCCGTTTGTCATTGAGGTTGATGATAGGCCATGGGGCACTTCTGTCCCAATACATCGGGCTCCATCCATGTACTTCTTTTGCCACCTATTGACAACAGAGCAAAATTGTGCCATTGGGGACAGGGCGTTGCTGGCAGTTGAGCTTGCATTGAAAAAATTGGAGACACTGGCTGAAATGGGTGAAACGCACATTTCTGGTTTCGATAGATCACAAGAACTGGGCCTATATACAACATGTCAAGCAGCTAAATTCAAGGCAGGCCCAGTAGTCCTTGTGTGAGAACCCTGAAATATACTGTCTTCTCAGTGGTTGATCTGGTCCCAATGTATGGTCATGGGCCCTCGCCCAAAACATCTGGGATCTGGATCTCATTAAGGATTTCCAGAGAAACTGGACTGCAGGTATGGAGACTTGGGGACAAAGACTCCCAGCCGGCCCACTGCAGATAAGGGACATCTGCTCCAGCAGACATTTAGGGTTGTTTAAAAGTATCTCTCATCACACTTTTAGAATTTTGGAATGCATAAAGGGCTGTCAGTATGGGAAGACCCTAGGGTAAAAATGGATTTGGCGGGGTCAGAAAGTGGTGTGACCTTTTTTTTGTCTATTTTTGCTATGTATCTGTCACCCTATCGTTTAAAAAAAAACAGACACGTTGATTTCATAAAAGTAGATGATGCCTTCTTGTTGTTTTTCCTTCCCCATTAGTTCCTTTGTTATTACATTGCTTTCTGTTAAGCTGTCTCTTCCTACGTTGTCAACTGGGATTCCTGCTCAGGTCATTGCATCTCATTTGTTTTCTTCAGGCAGCACAGCCTCAGCACTTGAGTCTGTCACACATTGTAACACTAGGTATTTAAATCTGATCACACTTTTCACCAGTTTTTGGTGCTGTGCCGGGGTGTTTTCTTAGTAAAATACACATTTTGCATTTCCCTGTCTGCTGATTTAACAAGTATTATGCTGTTGGATGTCTAAATGACTACGCAGTGAAATAGGGTGTGGAAAGGGAGGCTGAGCATGATGTGATGCTCTTAATGTGATAAAGATGTTGCTGATGTCTCCTGTCATATAATCTTTGCAGACTTTCCTAGGACATGATCAGGTCCTGTCACCTTTCTTATATTGACAGCTTGCAGTACCTCTTGAATCTTGTGTGTTGAAAGTTAACAGTGTCATTTGTCTTTAGCACAACATCCCTGTCTCCAATATTCATCTGGCAATGAATGTGTCATATATTACGGGGTGTCTCTGGTGTGGTGATAAATCAGAGAAAGCAAAATATTCAGGCCAGAAGCATTTCAGGACAAGGGCTCATACTCTAATAATAAACTTTCTATATTAAAAGATTCTGTAGTCTTCAGTTTAGCATTTATCTGGTGTCACATAAATAAGGATGGGTTCACTTTTATTCACCTTTTATTCTGGTTCCTCTCAAAGTTTCTTCCAATTGTTATCTCAAACACTTGGCTGTGGATACAAAGAAAATGATCAGTACAAAGGCTGTGGTGATGCTTTCATACTTTCATATTTAAACAAAAATGAAAACAAAAGAACACAGGCACATTCAAAACAGGTGGATACAATCAATAGAACTGTATGAACAAAAACAGGTACAGTGCAAAGAACAACTCAATACTCAGTGATAGACAATATGTGGAAACAGAGGAATTTATACTGGGAATAGCTATTTTGTCTGGCTGCCAGAGGTTCTGGAAAATTAAGCAAGGCTGAACATAGCACTGGCTGGGACCAGTTACTGACAGTAACTACTTCTACTTTTATAAGCACATATTTTTTTCCATTAATCACCAAATAAACAAGATAGTCTTGGGAGAAAAAGAGAATATTTTATAATATAAATTAATATTTATTTGTCATGCTGATACTATTGACTGACATTTATCATTCATTGTTCTCTCTCACAGACTGAGTTTGAAAAAGATGTGGACATAGCATGCCGATCAGGTCAGTAACAGAATATTAATAGTGGATGTTTTTGATTCCAATTACTGTGCATTTCATATTAAGCTGCTGAAAAAATAAGCTACCAGCATAATTAGCAAAAAAAAACACTACCATTGTTTTTGC
The DNA here is from genome assembly GCA_028565595.1 of Duopalatinus emarginatus. NCBI lineage: Eukaryota > Metazoa > Chordata > Actinopteri > Siluriformes > Pimelodidae > Duopalatinus > Duopalatinus emarginatus. The sequence continues at coordinate 7,397,370 of JAOVVF010000033.1, read as the reverse complement.
TAATAAAGATAAAATTTACTTCCGTTTTAAATACAAATGGATCTGCACAGTTTGTAAAAGGCCACATGGGCTGTATGTTTATTGATTTTTTAAAATAAATATTACCAATACTTGTCCACCCACAGCTCTTCATAAAGATATGGGCTCTTGTCGTGCTGCAACCATCACCGGGACACTGTCACGCATCTCTCTGAATGATGAAGAGGATGAAAAAGGTCCAGAGGGCCTTAACTACTCCACATTGCCGGGTAACATCATATCAAAAGTGATCATCCAACAACCATCAGGCCTGCATATGCCCATGAGCGAACCATGTCTGGGTGAGAGTGCAAGTGACATGCACCGCACTGTTTACTTGTGCACAGATGATGGCATGAGGCAGAGTGAGCAAGAGCTCAGCAGCCATGTTCAGCAGGGTCCAATGGAGACAGACTACATTGTGATGCCTCGGGCCACAGCAGCAGCATCACTGCCCACTGGCTCAAGCAGCGTGCCCACTCTCTTAAAGGAGGATAGCAAGAGAAACATTGCCCTGGACACTCTACAACATGACAGGCTAATGCACTATAAGGTGGGCACAGAGTTTAATATTGGTCCAGGGATGGAGCACATGAGCGCAGGCCTGGAGCAGCAGTTTTCTGGACCCTTGGACCATATGCAGACCCTGCCATTTGAGCCTCGCACTGCTGTTAAAAACTTCCTAGCTGAAATGGAGGAGACTGTAGGAATGGCACGAAGTGAGACTGGCTCAACTACCTCCATGAGCTCTTTAGAGGTAAACTACCAGACTTTCAGAAATACTCTTTAGAGTGATGCAATTTTAAAAGAAAAAAAATCTTTTGATGAAATGTGATATTTTTTCCTTTATTGTGGCAATAAAAAATCGTTTAGGAGCTATTGGCTGAAAGGTCATTTTGGTAAAATCACAAGCAATCATTATGAAAGTATTTTATTATTAGTATTGATTTGTTATTATCTGTTTGTCTCCAATTTTTGAATATTTGGATAATGGGAATCAAAGAAAATGTTTGGGAATTTCTTTCTCAGATCAAAATCAGGAGTGGAAAAAAGAAAAAAAAAAGAACATAGCTAACCCATACTTTTCTGGAATTAATTAAAAGCATATTAACTAAAAAAATATACATTTTACAATGTTTATAAAAAAAAATACAAACTAAATGATGTGATTTCATTATAAAAAACAAAAGTGACATGACAAGAATTGAGCAAGTAGCATTTCTACTTTTTTTAAAAAATATTTGTCTGCAATCTAACAACCACCTTTTTGCTTATACAGAGGAGAAAGTCAAGGTACCAAGACCTCGACTTTGAGGTATGTCAAAAGTTTTTATTGTTAAAGTGCATGTTTCAAGCTGTTCTTACATCAACGAAAGGGCCATTTGTTGCTTTTGTGTTTTACTCTTTGATTTACACCTACTTTGTGTAGCACTTAAGCTTATTGGAGCAGCAAGGTTCTGACAAATATATGATTTATTAAGCTTTGGAGTGAAAGCAATGCTGTCAGCTGCCACACAGAGTAGCAATTCCCATTCCCATTTTATCCCTTTACATTCACAGAACTCAAGCTGAAAATCAAAAAAAAACCAAAACAATAAAATAAAAATAAAAAGAAGAGGTTCACAGAGAACATTCTGTTTCTGCCCTGTACCTAATTTGCAAAAAAAAGTAAAGTGCAAACCTGTTTCATTCATGAAATCTGTGCTGCCATTTATCATGACTTTGTTATAGCACTTGAATTTGCAGTATTTCATCTATTTTAAAGCACTGAAAAGCTATATTATAGCAAATAGTCTTGAATTCAAAAATGTTTTTGAGGCAAGAGGCAGTGTGTTTTCTGATACAACACCATGGTTATCAGCTTGATTGAACTCCAACCCCCCCACCACTCCTTGCCATTGCAGAAAGTCATGCACACCAGGAAAAGACACATGGAGCTGTTCCAGGAACTGAATCAGAAATTTCAAACCCTGGACCGATTTCGAGACATACCAAATATGGGCAGCATGGTGAGTAAGAATGATTGGAGGGGGAGGGTGGGCAATGCCACAAGCACCATTTTTAGACCTTAACTTTTGTGTTCACATTACGTTCACATGGAAGTGAGTGGCTAAATGCCCTAATCAAGGCTAATGCCTAACCTAATCAATAGATGCTCAGTCAATTCATCATTGTAATACAACTCCACTTATTAGGACATGTGCCTTAAAAATGTCTTTTTCCATTGGCTAATCATTGCTTGGTGGGTGCATGACAGAAGACTACTTGATTTGCTTATATTCAGACATTTCAGGGGTCCATTGCTGGTGTGTTATTAATTTATCATTTATGCGAATTCACAGCCAATTCATTAGACTGAAGCAATTCTCTAATTCAAACATCAGATATACGGTTTTTAAAAAAAACAGCAGCTGATATTTTTAGTAGTACATAAAGTACATACAAGTCTATACAAAATGTATAAAAATATATAAAACACACAAGTAATTGTGTATCTTTTCACTCATTCTAGTCAGCCTCCCACAGCACTATGTGTCTGTGATATGTGTATATTGAAAACAAAGACATTGTAATTACACCTCATAAATGTGTGTGTGTTAAAAGTTTGTAGTAGTTATGTGGAATTATTAATGTAACATGCAGATGAAAGGAATACATATTAGACTTGATCCTAACAGGGTTAGTGTTACAGCAAGCTAAATTATCTGACCGTATTTTTTTACTAATTCTTTACTATATTTTAAAAATATTTGCAGAAAACGGTAGTATGAAAAAATCTAGAGTTGGTGGCAGAGACATCAATGCCATTACCACAGGTGCTGAGTTCTAATTATTTGAAATGTCTCACTGCCTTTGATCACCATTATACTCGATTTATGTATACATGGTGATTTTCCTGCCTATTATGAAGTGACACACACTGAAATTTTACTGGAATTGTACTGTTTTCTACTTCTTATTTTATTTCAAAAAAGTTTGTAAACTGTGTGTATATGGTACTATACCAAGCCACTAAACAGCTGTTTTCAAGATAAGTAGATTTAATTGTATTTTTATTAGGTATGGACAAAGGTGGTACACCCATAAAAGTAGGCATAATATCCTCTCTACACTCTACACAGCGGCGCAAATGTGTATCTAAATGAATAAGGCTTTTCTAAAATACCAGTGTCTCCTCCTGTTTTCTTGCACAGGACAAGGCCATGTCCAATAAAAATCCTTGGGAAAGCTACAACCCAACCTGTGAGTACCAGAACTACGCCACAATGAATGTACTGGAGTCAGACACAAAGGACTCTCTGGAGATGACTCCGGCTGAGTGGGAAAAATGTGTAAACCTTCCACTGGATGTTCAGGAGGGAGACTTTCAAACAGAAGTGTAATCAAGGAACAGTGAAGCAAAAAAGCAGGACATATTTTGCACTGGATAATGGTGGAAACCACTTCAGGCAGCCTTGGCAAGACATATCTGGGTCCTAGAAATATAGCAGGGACATTATGTGCCAATAAGATTTTTAAAAGGACTAAAGGAGATATAAATGATTTAAAAGAAAAAAAAACATTTTTGTATACTCACTAGTGTACTTAGTGAGGGAGCAGCAAGGTGTATAATATAACCATCATGTGTTTTAAACATATCAGTTGAATTGGATCTACAAAGGTATATCTTTCTAGATGAGACCTCAAAAAATAGTAAACACACAGTGACACTATGCTATGTCAACCCAAAAGCTTCATTGGGCTCAGTTTTTTTAAGTTTAGTGGTGACTGAGTCCAGGAGCACAATGTACATACTTATGCAGGTTTTTAAAAGGTTTATAACAAGTCAGTTTGGCCATTACTACACTTTTTACTTTAAGACACGAAAAATATTAGGGGAGGGAAGAAGGATTTTTCCTGTCATTTAAAAATGAATGTTTGTCAAGCTACATTCTTCATTGCTTTAAATGCAATAAAGGTAATACTCACTTTTATATGAATAATATATTTCACAACTTTAATACTGCAGAATCTGCTTGAAGGCACTCAGCAAGCTCTCTCATCTGCAGCCCTGTATAAAATATTTAAACATGAAAAATGTTGTATGGTGTAAATAAAACTTTTGTCTACATCTGTTTTACTTGTGTCAAGTTTATTTTGCTGAAAAAAGATTTAAAACACCAACCAGATGAGATACCAGAAAAATGTTAACATTTGAAAAAGGAATGTAAATAAAAGAAATAATATGTTCATAATGTTTCAGAGGATGTGTCAACTCTGTCCTGTACTGTACTTCATAGATGGCCTGATTATCAAAATACAGTAATGAATATTGCGTGGATAATTTATGTTCAGTAACTGCATGAATATGTTATCCTGGTCATAATGGATCCAGAAAGTATATTACAACCTGGGTGGGAAGCTGATAAATCATACACATGCACACACATTCACTGCAATCAGACTACAGTCTGATGCAGGCTTAGATTTAAACCGGATTGTTTAAAAAATAAATAATTTTACATGGTTCACCACTACTATTGGCCTACACGGTGAATATTGTTCAGGAAAATTGGTTGTTGAGTAGTTAAGTGCCACATATGTACATATATGTTAATAGGCATGAGCAGAAAACACCTTAGATAAAATGAATGTCGTCGTCTGATAGGCACTGGATCCATTAAATCAAAGAAACACACTGACACTGACGCGCATCAGAGATTTTTTTAATGATTAAAAAGGGCAGACGCATAAAGATTGCCTCTCATTCGGTGAGCAGCCGAAGAAGGAGACGAGGAAATGGCAGGTGTACAAGTAGAAGGAACCTCCATTATCCCCTCCCCACTAAGCTGAGCAGAAGTATCAGTAGTTTGATGCAGGCTTATAAAACATGTTCTGAAGATTTCTCAGACATCTTGGGATAGGGGTAGGGTTAGGGGTAGGGGTAGGGTTAGGGTCAGGGTTAGGGCTAGTGCTCCAACCAGCTTTAGAATGCACCAAACGCGTTTTCTCAGACGTCTTGGGATAGGGTTGGGGTAGGGTTAGGGGTAGAGTTAGGGGTAGGGGTAGGGTTAGGGTCAGGGTTAGGGCTAGTACTCCAACCGGCTTTAGAATGCACCAAACGCGTTTTCTCAGACGTCTTGGGATAGGGTTAGGGGTAGGGGTAGGGGTAGGGTCAGGGTTAGGGCTAGTGCTCCAACCGGCTTTAGAATGCACCAAAAGCGTTATCTCAGACGTCTTGGGATAGGGTTAGGGGTAGGGTTAGGGGTAGGGTTAGGGCTAGTGCTCCAACCGGCTTTAGAATGCACCAAACGCGTTTTCTCAGACGTCTTGGGATAGGGTTAG
>JAOVVF010000033.1:7355446-7366190 GCA_028565595.1 Duopalatinus emarginatus | reverse complement strand
TATCTGTCTATCTATCTATCTATCTATCTGTCTATCTATCTGTCTATCTATCTATCTATCTATCTATCTGTCTATCTGTCTGTCTATCTATCTATCTATCTGTCTATCTATCTATCTATCTATCTATCTATCTATCTACATTATACATTTTCACTTTTGTGTATGACGTTTTCCACACTCCACTTTGCCACATCTAAAGATTTTCCAGTTTTTGAACACTGATCCAGTGAATGTTTACAGTTGTATAAATCAAGGCATTTCAGCGTTTTGCTTATTATTTACAAACTGTTACTACTCAACAGAAGGAGGAGACGGTGGTTAGACAGTTAGTTATAAACTTTCCATTTTTCTTATCATTTAAACCCACATCTGTGTTTGCAGCCGTCTGCCCTCATGCACCCGCGAAGTAGAAGCAGTGTCCAGGCTTTTATTCCCACGTTAAAAGAAGCGTTGTTGATTGGTCATTAATTACCTCATCACTACTGCCATGCCCTTCCTCAGTTACAAATGCCCAAATCAATTCTGCAACAAGTTTACTACTACTAAAATTTAAGGCGAGCAGATTTGAAGTAATGCTGTCCAGAGGTTGATAGTTGTAGAGGCAAAAATAAACTTGTGTAAAAATAAATATACTTGTATTTATCTGGTATTTGTCCACTAATTTTTATATGCAATTTCAGATTCAGTTTTCACATCAAAAATACAAGTACAGATTGTTGTTTACAAGTTCAGGTGCTACAAGTTCTCAAATTCCATAACACTATACCAGATAAGTGGTTGCAACATCATTGGCTCCCATGTGAGAGACCTGGGTTCGATTCCCGGTCTGGGCAGCCAGGCTACACCAATAAGGGTCCTTGAGCAAGACTACTAACACTACACTGGCCTTCCTGTAATACTAGAACATTGTAAGTCGCTCTGAAATGCCATAAATGAAATAAATAAATGAAATATTACTTAAACCTCATTTGGTAAGTAATTACGATTTTTTATATACAATTTGACAAAATTAGATGGTACATAAAAGAAACTAATTGTAAGGCATGGGGAACATTCTTTGAATATGTCAGAGACCAAAACTTATTTGTAGCCACAGAATAATTTATCTTCATTCTGGTGATTGAGAAAAAAAAACACATATTAGTGGCGGGGTCTTATGCTTATTTTATTTTATTTTATTTTATTTTATTTATTTATTTATTTATTTATTTATTTATTTATTTATTTATTTATTTATTTATTTTTAATGCTTTTGTTTTGGACATTTAAAATGCAAGCAGTGCCCATCCATCCTTGCTACTTTAAAAAATCTCCACACAGCTTTGATTAAAGTACATCGAAACATCCAACATGTTCAGTGTGAGAGTTCAGGATGTTTAGCCATTGTTTCTCTATTGTGATAAGTGTATGTTTGTTAGCACTCTGCTGCAGTGCATATACTGCTGACTGCTGAAAGTTGACAAGTTATTCAATTTAAAAAATGTGGTTGTTCTACTCATGATGATGTGCCAACATTTTTTTAACCATAAGAGCCATTTACAGGCCAAGGTACACAACACCAGGGAAAGTACATCGTGTCTTGCCATGAATGTAAGATATAACACGTGTCTGTGCACACAGCAGTCACAGAAATGTAAAATAAATAGATTGTATGATGTTAATACAATGATGCGTTAATATAACATAGTATTTTAACATTTTATACTATGTTTTTTGGGCAAGATAGTTGGTATGTATGTTGAGGGGAAAGAGAAAGAGAAATTTACTTGGATTGACCACTGTTAGTGCATCCAATTCCCCGCCCAGGGCGCCCACACGCTCTTTAATTTCCACCCATTTCCAGTTCCCTGAGTTTTTTAGTTAGTGTTTTCCCCTACCTGCCTTGTATGGATTAAATTCACCAGTGTCTTGTTAATTTACCCATGTTTTGTGTATATAACACATGAAGGGTTTTTTGTTTCATTGTGAAGTACTTGGTTTCCCTTGTCTGCCTTATTGAGCCTTTGTTTTCTGTGTTCTGACCTCCTCCGCCAATGGCCCAAGGTTAGAGTCCTGATAACTCCTGTGTGGCATCTCCAGAACCAAACTTCATGTTGGGACCTGCCAGAGTGGGGACCATCGAGAGAGAGAGAGCAAGAGGGACAGATGCCACCTCAACCAACTGTGTTTCTACTGCAAAGGTGCAGTATAGTGTCCTGTTAAAAAACGCCCAAGCACCACCCAGCAGAGTCCTATTAAGTTCAATAGCAAAAATGAATTTATAATCGAAATACGGTTCATGATTTCAGGAGAGGTGTCCTTTTCCCTGCTCCTATCAACTCCAAAGCTGCAGGGAACTTTATAGACTGAGTGGCCTATACCAGAAAAGGATTTTCTTCTTTATAATGGTGTTAGCTCATTATCCCATCCCACTGAACTTCATTTGATGCAAAAACATGATCCATATGATATTTCATATCATGGCAGAATAATGAGATCCTGCCTCCTGAATTTATCCCCTAGCCCACACTGAAATACAGGCAATATCAGGCAATATCCACAGAGCCCTGGAAAAGGTTATATGATTGGGAAGAATTTCCTGTGAGCTGAATATGCTCAAAATTCCCTCTGTCATACCAGTACACATTTGACTCCTTTTCAGTGTGTTCTAGGTTACCAGCCACTGCTGTATGCGATTTATGGAACCCAACAAACACCCCTACCATGGATGAGTGGTTCAGAGCAAGGAGGTGTGGGAGGCCACACACCAGCACCTGGAAAGAGCAGTAGCCTGCATGAAATGACAGGCCCACAAGAGGTGACACACCACAGTATTAGCTGGCGGATAGAGTGTGGCCTTCTCCACAAGACTTAGAGCAGCACCTGCGTCAACCACAGACCAAGACTTCATTTACCAGAATGCCCTGCTCATGATGGTGCCCACAAACTCTTTAGTTTCCACCCATTCCCAGTCCCCTGAGTTATAGTATTTTCCCCACCTGTTTTATGTTGATTAAGTTCAATAGGTTCAATTAGGTCAATTAGTTATTAAATTCAAGATGCAAGTCAGATTATGAATTAACTATGTATTAAAACATACAGAAGAATAGGAAAAATGCCAACATCAGCAGAACAAAAACATTCTAAGAGTGTTAAACAACCGTGAATCATGATTTTTCAGAACTTGTAGAAAAGAGGCACTCATGACCTAAACATTTCTTTTAAAAGAAACTGGTACATTTTGGTCATATTTTACAGAATTATCTTATAAAAATGGTCCTAAAAATAACAGGAACACTGATGGGTCCTAAATAACAGGAATCCAAAGAATATTGCTCACCTTTTCACCAGCAGCTCCCTTTAATCCTGTAACACCAGGTAAGCCCTACAGAAACAAACATATTGTGTCAACAATACTATAGATTCACAAATTAAACCAAATTCTTCATTCTGTCATCATAAACAAACACACAATCACACTGGCGTATTTGTTTTAAAACCCTTCTAAAGATAAAATATAAAAAAAGGAATTAAATCTAGACTGCAGCATGTCTACATCATAGCCATTGTTGTTTGTACTGGGTGTCAACACAAGCAGAGGAAGAATAACAGACTTAAAATGTTATAGTAATCTACAAAAATACACACAAAAAAAGGAGAGTAAAGGAATTAGACATAAGGGACCAATGCTTAGAAAATGCATGATACAATTATCATAATTTCACACTTTCAACCCTTCTGACATGCAGGGTTTAAATGCTCAAATTAATTAGGTGAAACAGGGGAAGACAATAAGCTTAATAATTAAAGCTTAATAAATATAATTATTTGCTTTAAACATCATTTTGGAATAAAGGTTCCCTTTATCATTTTGCTCCGCGCTGACAGGAGATGGTGGCCACATTACACAAACACAGCGAAATGGCTGCTGGTGATTCCACTCATTTTCTACAGAGTACACTTGTTCTCCGTTTTTAATTATCCATCCATCAGCATCCACATTGTCCCTGTGTTTTGGACATAAAAATCATGTCTACACAAGTGTAAAGTATGCGTATTTGATCATGCTCATCTAGAGTGGAGAACGGTTTATAAGTTGAAACAGGGAGAGAGACGTGCTGCCCCCCCCAATGCCGGGTGTACCCATTCTCACTGAAGAAACAGCCATGGAGGAGTATATCCGGGAGGCTCTGCCACAAGAATACATACATCCTTTAACTTTTCCTGCCTCGACTTTGTGGAGAATTTACTTTGTGATTTCGCTAATCTGAAATCTGATGTAGCTACTCTTCCATGACTGGATGGAGTCGAGCAATCCAAATCTCTCTCAGGCCAATGTTGTTTCCTTGACCAAGACTGTTGCTGATCTGGAGGCCAAATGTGAAGAGCTGGAATCTCTTTCACGGAGACACAATATACGCATGATGAAAGTTCCAGAGGATGGATCTTTTTCTCTATCAACATCTACAGTATCCATGCTGCTCAAAGTTGCGCTCAAGTTATCCGAACTGCCACAAATCGATCAAACACATTAATCATTAGCCCCACAGCCAAGCAGCTTTTAATGGCAGAGGACACTATGGTATGTTTTATCCTGCATGTCTTCGCATTACTGCCAACGGTGATCACCATATTTTTACCTGTCCTGAAGATGCTGAACAGTGCATACGGAATTTGCTTGCCGGCTGATTTTGGTAACAGTTTGGAACTGATGAGGTTATGCTTTTATGTGTAATGTCATAGTAGGTACTTCAAGTTCAAAAGGAGGTTGATCTTGCACATTGAATGTATATATTCTGCTTTGTTGGATTCCCTAGTTAGGTTGGCTAGCTTAGGTATATTTACGTTTGGGATAGCTCTGTGTTTAAGCTTTGTTAAACACTCATTTTATAGTTATTTTAATGGGTGGGTGTGTTCATTGTTCAGTGGGTTGTTGTACGTTCAGTTGTATGTGTATAATTTCTTCTATTTTTAATTTTATTATTTTTTTCTCTCTCTATTTTCCCTTCTCCCAAGGTACTCTTTCTTTCCTTTTATTATTTTATTATTATAGAATTTTACAATTCTTTTACTATGGCATCTCTAAAATTGTAAGCTGGAACGTTAATGGCCTTAATAATATACCATTAAGAGATCCATTGCTATGGTACATTTGAAGCCTTAAAGGCTGACGTGATTTTTCTACAGGAGACACATTTGTAAAATTGTGACCACTCTAAACTGCAGGTACCCAATATGAGTGAGATTTCCACTCGTCTCATAACTACAGAACCAGAGGAGTTGCTATTTTGATTAGATCAGGTACTTCATTTGTAACGGAGAAGGTTATTTCTGATAAAACAGGGAAGTGGCTAATTGTCAGCGGAATATTGCTTAATACACCAGTATTACGAGTGAGGGGTCTAAATATTGTTCCAAACACCTTCCTTGCTATATTCAGATATTCCCTAAATCTCCCTCATTTGTCAGCCATGCAGTCTGGGGTGATAGCCTTTACTTCACTAATGGTCAGATGCTGTATACTTTGCCTGTGGAAATCTCCCAAACATCTTCTAATTTCAATTTAATTTATCAAAATCAGAATCAGAAATACTTTATTGATCCTAGAGGGAAATTGCACTTACTACAGTCACACCCTTATATAAAAGAAAAAACACTCTAATAATTTAAAGTAAGAAAAATAAATAGGAATTTAAATAAAGAGAAATTTGCAATATTTGTGGCTGAGATGATAAATGGAAAAAATGGACAAAATCTTGTCAACCTGAGATGGCTGTATCACACACTTTTATGACAAATGGTTCCCTTTTTTCATATAAAATGCATCTTTGTTGATTGAGTACCCTTGCCAACTTTTTTTGTTTTATTTCTTTCCTTTCTTTTCCTCTTTTCTTCATTCTAATTTGGAAATAATTCAGAATCCATAATTCAAATATTTTTTATCTGACAATGTTTTGTCATTGATGTTGGTTAAGATATTTTGTGTTCTATGTTTTTGCATCTGTTTGTTGTGTCTCTGTCTATAAAAAAAATTAAGTTAAATAAAAAATGTTGATGAAAAGCGGGGAAATAGAATTGACATATGCAGAATGTGAATACAAGGCATATAGCTCTTTTGTGGTTTGTGTGTGAAACTTACAGGTAATCCCTGAAGTCCAACCTCTCCGGAGTTTCCAGGTTTTCCAGGGCTGCCCTGTATGAAATATAGTCTTAATGTAATTATGTTAGACAGCAAAGTCAAATCCCATAATGTATTCTGCAATACCATAATGTTAAAACCAAGAGTAATATTACACCTTATAATTAAAACCAAGGTTATTACCTTTATTCCAGGCAATCCAGGAATTCCATTACGCCCATCTACACCAGGTAAACCCTACAATAGGAAAGAAACAACAATGTGTTTGTGACAATATGCTTAAAATAATATCAGTTTTGTAATGCAGTCTGAGGACACATACATATGTAAATATCTACATGCTTACAAGCAACTGAATTGGTCTTTGAATTGAATCTCTTAAATGCTAGTTCTAAATAGCCTCAGTAAATAAACACTGAACGGTTCTTTGCCAAATAAAATTTAAAAAATACACAAACTAATAAAGGGAGGAACTCAGAACAGGTGAACGTGTTCATAAAAAAATTAAGAAGACAACTAATGATAAGATAAGATAAGACATTAATGAAACAAAGACACACATGTCCACAATGTAAACAAATTGTGGAAGTCAGTAGATACTCTACAAAATTAAACCATCTTATAGAAACTTATAGATTGACAGGTTACTATTTTTACTATTTTCATCTTTCTATCTACTATTTCTGGACTAAATGGTAGATAGAACTGATTTAGTTAGTATAAGGGGTCAGGATATGCTGTATCCCTTTGTTTGACTTTGCCAAGGTAGACAACGCCTTTGTATGTTGTTTACCCTTTCCTGTAGCTAAGTGTAAATTAAATTTGCTGTTTTTGTATTTTCTAAAAAAGCCTTGTTCTATTGTTTTCTATTCTGTTGATACGTACACAACAGGACATTAGGAATGCATTTCCTAATGTCCTGTTGTGTACGTATCAGTAGAAAACACTTCAGCAGTACAGTATGATTCTGAAAGTGACAGCTAGATTCTCATTACAAATGGAGTAGAAAAAAAATTGTTTCATGTTATGACATTTGAACAGTCTGGTTATAATAGTATTGGAATCAAATAAGAAATTTATGTTGGTTCATCAGACTTACATTCTCACCCTTTGGCCCTGGAAGACCTGTAATGCCTCTTTGTCCCTGGGGCCCCTGAAAATAGAGATTAAATTCCATAATTCCATAATTTTAGCAACAGCTTCAGTTGCTAAACAAATCATTAATAATTTTAAAAGATAGACTTGAAAGCTAAGCATTTATCTCATTACAATACGTGTCAAGCCTTTTTTTTGTTTTACTTTTAATCAGTATGTCTCATAGCTCATAAAAATCCATATTTATTTGAATTGATTACTATTCAAACATTATAAATACTGTGCATCTCTAAAAGAAAGTAAATTAAAAAAGAGTTCTACGCACAAAAGCTGATAGTAAACAAAAGATAATAATATATAATAATATTTTTTTTTTTTTTTTTCCAACTTAGCATCTGTTTTTTTCTAAGCATGTTTCACCATGAGTCTCTTGGTAAAAGAGGACCATAGTGATGTCTTTGCACTGGAATGTTCCTGCTCAATTTTGTAATTTTTTACATTCCATACCTCAGTTTACTTGTTTTTGTTAAGTCAGCTAGTCACCTCTGGGTCACCTCTACAACTCCCAAGGAGTCCAGGGGCAATTAAATTTGATGGGGAACACCTGGCTGAGTCTCTATTTAAACAGAGGTTCATGGCCATGGCTTCCCGTCACCCCCTTAGATTTCTGTGCTCTCTTGAACGAGGTAAGAGGTCAGGGACACTGGTAACAGCGGACCTTATAGAGGGTCATCAGGTGCATTTAGATTTTAGCAAAATATATTTCTTAAAACATACTATTTAAAAACAAAATATTTAAAAAACTAAACAGTTTATACACACACATGGATGTTTCATGTTATTAAGTTGCAATCGATAGTTTAGGTAATCGGCTACCAGGTTTTGACATATTTCCTGTTAAAACTTAGCGAGTGCAGAGCTACAGCAGCGAGCACAGTGCTTGTTTTTCTGCTCTCGCTGTCACTGTTTTTGTTCGGTTTTCTTGATTCTGTGCACTTGTTAAGTCTAACTGGCTCAATCAATGTTGTTTTTGCGCTCTCGCATAAAAGACAGTCATCTCACTCCATACGCCTCTCATATAGCCCCTCCCCTGGGCTAGCATGCCGCAATTGAGTCCACCCCAGTGGCAAATCATAACAGTTTATATAAGTTACTATAAGTTAGGTTATTAAACTAATTGATGTGCTTAATAAAAAGCAATTTGTGTAGTGTAGCAGTGTAGCATGGTTTAGAATTTTGAATGCATAGCACATGCTACAGTTACAGTATCAAGATACATTGACTAACTGTTGGATTATGACTGCTTAGGTTAACTTGTTTGCTGATCAAAACTTGAACAAATTCTAGTCCTCATACTTACTTGTTCTCCCCCAGGACCTGACTCTCCCATTAACCCCCTTGGGCCATGATCACCCTGCAAAATGAAACACATCTGTGTTAGCATGCATTATATATGGCACTTGTGCAATGTATAAATTCAGGCACTTTATACATTGCTGCAGTGAAAGTAATTCTTTTCTAACAAAACACTTAATCATAAAGCGTAGCAGGTAGGTCAATAAAAGAAGACATGGTCAAAAAAAAACTTACAGGTGCCCCTACAACCCCTTGAGGACCTGGATCCCCATCATTACCCCGAGGTCCCTGGAAGAAAATCAGATGGATTTTTTTATGTGTAAAGTCTACAAAATATGTATGCACTGTGCACAGCTGATCTTACCACTTACCATCTCCCCTTTGCGACCCATAATTCCAGTAGCACCTTGAATTCCCTGTGGACCCTTAGAAGAAAAAATCAAGCCTGTGATTATTGTCTTTCATAAACTGTATGTCTGTAAAAATGCTGTATAAAGGCTGTAAATGCAATAGAGGGGTTGGTGCACTCACTGTTGGACCATGGGATCCAACCTCTCCAGGTGTACCCTGGTCTCCCACTTCTCCCTGGTAAAAAAAATGTATTAGTTATTTAAAATGTAACATTTTAACATTTAATGCTAACACTAGTGCTTAATGATAAATTACTGCAAACAAAAAAATCTGCGATATGTAAAAAAAGGCTCTTTCACTTGTATTTTACAGAAATATATAGAAATATACAGAAAAAGACAGAAAGATGAAAGCAAATTAACAAATTATGTAAAAAAAAAAAGAAAAAAGTTCAGCATGTGTGTCTGTGATCCTTTAAATTTAAAAGACAAAAATATCTGTCTAGGAAAACCATGATAGTTCTCTGCCAGTACACTTTAACGGAAGATGAAGGAAGTGACTTCATATAATTGAAGATAAATTCATAACACAAGCATCTTGTTCTTTTAACTTTATCTTGATAATTAGTTGCAGACGGTGCACCTTACAACATGCACACAAATAAAAAAAAATTCTAGTGTAGTAGCAAATTAATACCGGTATTTGTTGTAAACAAATGGCTAAAACTGGCCTATCACATATCCAATCAAATTGAGTGATTAATTATTTACACAATTAAATAACTCAGAGTTAACAGTGGTGTTTGTGTGATGAACAGGCAGCAGCACACAGAATATTATTACTAAATCATAGATGGAATTTAAAATGATGACGTCACTCATGACACCAGACTCTTCCTCTTGACACAGCTCATCGTTTAAATGTGTGTGTTTTTATATACCAGTAATTTAAACACTTATCAGTTCTTAGTTTTTATAATAATTACTCTCCTAATTATTATTATTGTGGTATAATAATGAGTAAATATAAATGAATCAGTGGTTCTGTTTTCGATTGATGTGTCTTTCCAGTTTAGACACAGAGGCAGAGTTAATAAAGCACGACTTAAGACTCGTTCGTAAGTTTGTAGATTAAGACGTGTTGTAAAACACTTGTAATAGTTCTCTCTACAGTAATGAATATTAATAGTAGTAAAGTTCTTATAAATTACGAGACATTTTTAACATCAGTACCACAATAAACAGTGAGTTACAACGATGGCTGCCCAGGACCCCATAATGACCCATGAAGTAAAATTACAGCAATAGAGGATAAATGTAAAATAGATGTTGAGATAAAGACAGTTGTCGTGTCAATACAGGCAACGTATCAAACAAGCAACCTTTCAGAGACAAGGCCGGTTCTCTAACCTTGAGCCACAGCTGCCTCAACTTAATAGATGGATGAATGACTGAATGAATGAATGAAAGTTCACAGTTCACAACATCATTTCAGTCAAAGCTGTGCATATTTTAAAATTAATAATAAAACCGTACTTTCATTCAGCATTAAAGCCTGCATGGTAGATAAGCATACATACTTGCTTCATATTTTAATGACATGCACTGACTGTTTATACCATTGCAAACATAGCTTTTAATTTTAATAAATCACACAGAAAATACACCTGAATCTTATGACATCTGTGGAGCTGAATCGGAAGTGGAATTCTCATCCGTAGTGAAATAATTCCCAGTAATTCCCAGTAACAACACTAAAGCCAGATTCTCCTAGCCAGCCCAAAAAAATGCAAGGACCCTGCACACCACTTTGACGTGATTTTCC
>JAOVVF010000033.1:7314824-7329234 GCA_028565595.1 Duopalatinus emarginatus | reverse complement strand
CAGGAAATCATGAGGCTCTATTGCACACAATGTCTATATTTTTTATACTCCACAGGCTTTGTGGTTGTTGTTTTTTTGTGTGTGTGGTTTTTTTTAGACAAACATGTAACGATTGTATGATGTTGATTGCCTGAAAGCAAAACTTGACACAAAATAATGATGATAATATAATGATTAATGATCAAAACTTTCTGAATTATTTTGCTATATAAAATCATGCAATCCACAGGTTAAAAATATATAATCGTAAGTGATTCATTTCGTTAAACGATGCTTGCTTTTGGTTACCACAGGGCAAGACCTTCATGGTGTCAGATCAGTGTCTACAGCATGCCTTCGACTTGCACCAGAGACTGTGTACCAGCTTGCTGTTGGCCTACCAGGGCCTCTTTGAGTACTTCATGGCTCTTACCAACTGCCTCCCTTCCTCTCACCGCATGGAGCTTGGTATGTTAATGCTGGGTAGATTCATGAGAATAAGGTATCATCATGCAAAGTACTGAAACACATCCGTGTTTATTTATTTTTTGTCTAAATCTGCAAAACTTAAAATAATCTCATAACAATGATTAGATTTCTGCATTTATAAAAATCTACCCACCGTCTGTCCATATTTTCCATGTCTAACATGCCCTCCATGCCTGTTTTTCCATGTCTCAAACATCTACTTACATAGTTGTAATCATGCTATTAAAAATAATGAGTAGGGAACAGTTTGTTTCATGTTTTGTTCCAATTTCTTCCAGTTAGATCTACTAAACCAATGCTATATAAGGTCTTATGCATATACCTTATTAAAACTTAATTTTCTAACCACACACACAATCTGCAATTCTAATAGTTTATTTCAGTTTGTCCTGCTCTTATAAGCTTCTGTGAAGACTTTTGCCCTAAACGACCACCCTGCACTAAACTTATATAAAAGACTCTGAACATCCTCTCTCTCTGCTGCCTGACTGTGTCTTCTGACTGGGTCGTAGAAGTATATAGAACTCAGCTCTTCTTTTATAAAGTAGAGAAACCATTTTAAACATGCCTATATGTGCAATCCTACCACTAGCCAAGCCCAGCATGCAAGTCCTTTATGAGAGAGTTCTAAGAAGACCTTTTCCCAGGGGCCAAAGGCACATCCACATAGGTATGTCAGTTGAGCATCAACATGCTTTTCAGTTTTGTGTTTGTTTGTTTTTTTCCTTGTATGGCCAGTTGATCTTGCCCCAGTGGGGCTGAGAGCTGTGGACTCAAAACTAACCACATACCATTTACTTCTTTGCAGGAATGCAGTTCTTAAGTATCTTCTGTACCCCTGTGCTAGTTCTCTCTTGTAGATCTCAATATTTGGCCCATCAAAGAGACTAGTTTCTCTCTTCAGACAGTGCTTAGAAATCCATATTGATTTTTCTTTTTTTCCGCATCTTTTTTTTTATTATTAGAAAAACTGGATGTGGAAGCTCGTCTCCATGAGCTTTGTGAACATGTCAAGGTATGTCAGTAATATTATTAATAATAATTATCATCATCATCATAGGCAGTCACAGAAAAAAAATGCCCACATTGTGCACTCACTGTTTACTGTATACCGAATACAGAACCACTGTACATATTTATTCTGCATATTATTTGGAAGTAATATTCTGCACATAGCAATATTCTATACCTTCCATATTTATATTTTAAACAACTCATTCATTCACGTAGCATACTCGATGTATGCTGTGCATACCAATGTATATATGAAGAAATGCATACGTGTGCACATATGTACATAATGTTACATTGTGTAAGTATGTATACATAAATATATAATGCCTATACCTCTATAATTACATTCCTCAAATGTTATGTCCATGAACCATATTTATTTTTTCACATTTGTCACACCTATTGCTATGATTTGTACTCTGTTTAGAATTCCACAGTGCTGCAGTTTTGCCATTATTGTACGACTCTAATAACTTTGCGCATTGGTAAGATTTGCAGTTTGCTTGATGTGAAGGATTAAACATTTTCTTTAGTGTGATCGTACAGAAATTTGCTGCATACTTTGAACGGTAATTGGCATCTCAGTGCAAAAGGCAGGGATTAGAGAACTGCGCGGGACTGCTCTTCATCCCGCTCCCGCCGAATTTCTGACCATTACTGCCCGTGACCGCAACTTGTGTGCAACGTGTCCGCCCATTCCGCGATGTGTATGTCCACTCCCGCCCGCAACCCGCGAAGCTATTGAATTATTTCCCCACATTGATAGAGATGCATTGATTTTGTGTCTTCTCCCATCCCACAGGAGAAAACATAACGTAATCCCTGCCTATTAATAAAGAGATTCTTGAGGTTTGTTTTGTCTTCCTGGCCTGCATAGCTTTTGACGCACTTGTCAGTAATAGCGCTCTTATTTTGTTATTTTCATGTAGTTTTTAAATTAAATAAAGGCAGTTTCATATTCTATTCTCATTCTCTGTATTTTATTTATTCGGAATTACCTTTAGGCTGTAGTATATAATCCCGCAGTGATTTGTTTTAGCCGCCCAGCTAAGTGTAAACCGCCCGTTCGCGCAAGATTTGCGTCGGGTCTCGCGGGACCCAATCCCAGTGCAGACCTCTAGCAGTGATCTCCGCTACCTCCAGTTATGGCATACATGGATGATATGATAACTACTGTACCATGGACCTGTCAGATACTGTAGAAATTAAATGATAATCTTAGATTGGCATGGATGATAGTTAAACCTAATAAGTGTTAAAGTGTGTCAATCATAAATGGAAAATTTGCAAGCAAGGTTCTTGATCGAGGGGAAAACGGATACTTCTATCTTAGAGAAACCAGTTAAAAGTTTAGGCAAATGAAGTAATGTGGTGCAGCACTGAGGACTTAAAGCAGTGTAGGGGTGAGGAAATCTTTTTTGTCAACTGTGGTGCTTACAGTTTGGTTTGCTTGCTTGTGTGAAGTGATTTATGAGGTTTGTAAGGAAGTGGTTGGGTATATGTATGTATACATAATATTATACCTAAAGGTATGTATAAATAATTTGTGAAGAAGATTATTAAGATCATCTTAAGAACTGACCACCATGCGCATGTCAGTTACTTCTGATCTTCACAGCCATGTAAAAAAGCAAAAAGTCCTTGTGTTAAAAAAAAAAAGTTTACCTCCTTTCATTCTACACTCAATAGCCCAAAATGAGAAAGTGAGAACAGAAGTTTAGAAATATGTTCAAACTTGTTAGATAGGAAAAAGTTTTGCGTCGACATAAGTATTCAGACCCGTTGACACCCTTAGCTGTGGGTGCCTCCAATTTCTCTTGATCATCTTTGAGATGTTTCTGCACCCTGATTGGAGTCCACCTGTCTAAATTCAGTTGATTGAACATGATTTGGAAAGACACACTCCTGTCACAAGTATCACAGCCGACAATGCATATCAAAAGCAAAAAGCAAGCAATGGGTAGGAAAGAACTGTCTGTAGAGCTTAGAGACATGATTGTGTGAAGGCACAGATCTGGAGAAGGCTCCAAAAAAATCTGCTGCCCTGAAAGTTCCCAAGAGCACAGTGGAGTGGAGCACTCTGATTGTTAAATGGAAGCCATTTGGAACAACCAGGACTCCTAGAGTTAGCCAGCCCACCAGACTAAGTAATCAGGGGATAAGGGCCGTGGTAGAAGAGTTGACCAAGAACCTAATGGTCTAATGACTAATGGTCACTCTGTCTTAGCTCTTTTGTACAGATAGAAACTTCCAGAAGGTCAACCTCACTGCAGCGCTCCACCTGTTTGGGCTTTATGGCAGAGTGGCCAGACAGAAGCCTCCCCTCAGTAAAAGACACACAAAAGCTCACTGGAGTTTGCAAAAAAAAAAAAAATAGCACCTAAAGGAAACAAGATTCTCTGGTCAGATGAAACCAAGATTTAACTTTCTGTCTTAAATTCTAAGCATCATGTCTGGAGGAGACCAGGCACTGCTCATCACCTGTCATCATCACCAATGCTATCCCTTTAGTAAAGCACAGTGGTGGCAGCATCATGCTGTGGGAGTGTCAGTGACAAGGACAGCGATAGTGCTCAGGGTTGAGGGAAAGCTCAATGGAGTAAAATACTGATTATTCTTAATAAAATCCTGATCCAGTGAGATTGAGACCTCAGACTTGGCTGAAGGTTCACCTTCCAAGACAGTAACCCCCCAAGCAAATAGCCAAGATAACACAGGAATGGAAATGTCTTGGGTCCTTGAGTGGCCCATCCAAATCCCAACTATGGGATGAAAAATGGCTGTCCCCATCCAGACAGAGCTTGAGAGGATCTGCAAAAAAAGAATGTCAGAAATTCCCAAATTCAGGTTTGCAAACCTTGTGGCATCATACTGACGATGACTAGAGGCTGTAATCACTCCCATAGGTACTAAGTGTGTACTGAATAAAGGGTCTGAATTCTTTATTATTCCTTTTCAACACATTTGCAGACATTCTTCAAATTCTGTTTTTTCTTTGTATTGAGTGTGGAATGAGGGGACGAAACTTGTTTCTTTTTTTATGTATATCCAAAAGCCGTGATTATCTCTTTGTTCAGGCATTGCCTATTATTGTCTATTTTTTCCCCATCTATCTTAATGTGTATCTATTGCAGCAAAAGGCAGAGAGCCCAGATGAGCTTGCTGAGCTAGTTAACATGAATCTTGCACAGTTGTGCTCTCTGTTGATGGCTCTGTGGGGACAGTTCATGGAAACAGTCACCCTGAATGACAGTGTCATGGCTCTGCTGGCCCAAGAACATCACATCCTTAGGGTAAGTTCTCAAAATTTGAAACAAATCTTCCATAACCAGCTTTTGTCCTTTGTGCAATTATGGCCAGCTTTACACACTGGGTTGTGATAACTTAAATAAATCACTGCAAGTGAAGGGTGAGTTGAAGAATTAAAAAGCTTTGTAGACCAGCTTCCACTGTTGGTCCCAGGTAATGAAGAATGTTTTTGTCTGTGCTATGCCATAGGTACAGAGATTTTCTGAGGCTTTCTTTTGCTTTGAGCACCCTAGACAGGCTGCACTGGCATTTCAGGAGTTACAGTAAGTATCAGGATGCCATTTGTTGTATATTGGGAATGCCATATCTACAGATTCATTCACGCCTACATTTGTTGCATTTAAATAGCGCACATAGCCACCAACAGATGACTGGAATCATTAAGAACTCATCGTACTTTCTTTCCCTACCACCACTTCCTGTGGAATGTGCTGAACTAGATGGAGATGTCAGCTCCCTGCCAATAATATTTGAAGATCGATATCTGGAATCCATTAAAGAGGGTTTGTTTATTACAACTGGCAAATTTTGGGATAATAAAATTATATTGTGTCTTGCACGTTATGTTGTTTTTTAGAAAGAGTTTTATATATTATGAGATTATATACTGTGTATACGGTACTGGAATGGCAAGGCCAATTCTTATGTTTTTTTCTATTCAATGAAGATGGGTTTGATATTCTCCCTTTAGTGTTGTTTTTAGAATGTAAAATGCATTCTCAGATTAAGGTCTGGTGATTCAATTAACAGGTCTAAAACCTACTTTTTTGTTTTGTTTTGTGTTTTAGTTCATTGTGATAGACAAATAAGTGGGTCGGTAGAAAAATTGTAGCCTAACAGCAGCTGGATCATAGAACTCTGCATATAACAAATATATATTTCACAACTTTAGGGAAAAGGGAAAAAATTGGTGAAATAAATAGAAAACAAAATAAGGCAGGAATTTACACCTGCTACTATATACAAATTTGGGATGACACTCTATAAAAAAAAAAAAAAAAAGCAAAGAATTTGAATAACAGTGTAACGTCCGTTAGTAACAATATTACTATTAATAGGCAATAATGTTGTTTGTCCTCTGAGTGTTGACTCAACAAGAGACCAATGTCGCCTCAGCCGTATGGAGACTCATTTCTAACAGCGAATCTGTTTCAGCCAGTTGCTGAACACAATTTTCTTTCTTCAGAGTAGAATGCATGTGGTGTTGTGGCATTGCCCAAAGTCATTTAATAAAAAGTTTGTTAAAATGTGTATTATGCTCAGTGACAGTTTCCAGGGAATTCCAGGGAACTCCAATGACCCAAAGTTTGAAAATGAGCTAGTTTCTTCATAATGGGAGATGTCACATAACACAGATGCCACTGGTCTTTTAGGACTAGGTTGAACCTTTTGTTCATTCATTTAGCACACATCATCACACAATCATCAGTGTGGGGACAGTGTTTAAAAAAAACAGCAGCATTGTTGTCTGATCCACTGGTACCAGCACAGCACACACAGACATGCCAGACTGACTACAGTCTGTATCTGAAGAATTATCTGAAAGGAAGCTAAAGAGTGTAGATTAAAAAAAATGCCGTGTTAATGTTATGGCTGATTGGTGTATGTTAATTTTTTTTATTGAATAATTGACAAGAAAAAACTGTCTGAATTAAGAGAATTATGTCTCTTGATGACCTAAAAATGGGATATTTATAATAAAAGGTGAGGTCAGAAAATTGGAGATCAGAGCCATTATCAACCATTCAGATTTGAATCCTAAAAATAGCTTCAGCATATAGCTGGAAAAAAACCGCATTGAATTGACCTTGCCATTACTACTTGAGTAAACTGTTTGGTCTCATATAAAAAATGTTGCTTATGTAATAGCTGAGATAAAATTGATTTGTAATTAATTTATTTGTGGTCCTTTCTTGAAGATCATAATACTCCATGGCTTGGTCCCCCCAACCCCAGAAGTGGCTCTGGGCCTACTAAACCAGATAAACCCGTTTTAAAAGAACTCAGTGTTGGCAGAGTGGGTGCACTAAGTCCTTGTCCTGAACTCGGTCAAGCCTCAATTGTCACTAACTGTCACAAGGAGAATGAACCTCCTATAAAATCCAAGGCCAAGTCCATCAAACTGAGGAAGAACACCAAGACTGAGAACTCTAAAAAGCTTATCAGCCAATGCTCAAAGGACTATGTGATTTTGACAGGCTATAAGAATCTGAAGGTCCTTCACAATGAACCAGATGCCAAGTCCAAAGGAGACTTTCACTGCAGTCAGGAAGAGAAACAAGAATATTTGCTTGGAGATCCTAGCGGAAGTTTAAGCTCTATGTGCAAATGCACTAATAATGAATACACTAGAACTTTCCCTATACAACATCTTAGCCAGGCTAACATTAGCATTCAAAGTGACAGTTTCACAAATCTGATAAATTCACAATCACAGACAGGTACTGGACCTGGAGCTGTAGAGGACAAAGCAATAGAAGTAGACAAGATTATTGCCATACCTGCTGGAGTCCAACATATCGAAGTCAAACCTAGTGCTAAGAACCCCTACCAGGGCGATAAGGTCACCGTCTTATTTTCAAGCCCAAGTGAGCCAACACTGGCGATGGAAGACATTCCAGAGATTACAGAAAAAGATTGCTGCGAGTCTAAGCTGCAACACACAGAGGATTGTGGAAACAGAGAGCTTATGGATGCGGAACCAGATTGTGCTATCAAACTGAAGAGTTACTGTTTACCAAGTGCAACATCAAGACTCTCAGATTCAGGTATTGAGAGTGAGCCCAGTTCTGCCACATTGCTAGTACATGGTCCTCAAACCGTATCCGATCTTTCGGAAGTAAATCTAGACTGGGTCTCATTCCAAGTTAAGCAGACCACTACTAAGATTCAGAGCGTTACTCTCAAGCCATCGAATCTTAGTATTGCTTCAAAAGCATCCAGTGAACCAGTGGGGGCAAACCCTGAGAGTACTAGTGGTGTGAGTGGCATACAGTCTTCTTTAACCTCCATAAATTCACTTCCCTTAGATGAGGAGATGGAGGCTAAGGTTCCATGCCGAATGTCAAGCGTCTTTGTGCAGGAGCAGGCGTTGGTTTTCTCTGATAGATCTGATATCAGTATTCCTTCACATGTTACCAGTCCGGTCAGAGATTTAGTTCAGCAAGAATCCTCCCTCTTCAATGTTGACGATACAGTCTTCGACAAGGATGAGGCTTCTGTTCTTCTGTCCCTCTGTAAAGCATTTGCTTCTCACAAGATATCTGAGTCTGCCAGCCATGGAACCTCTGTGAGGGAAGATCTAGGGCTTGAAGATAGCATTAGCTCACAGACTGCGGCACAATCTAGTACATCAGCCACAAGTAGCACAGACTTGGTAAAGAAAGGCTTGGTGGAGAATTATTTTGGCTCATACTCAAGCACTGAGATTTCCAAGATAAGCCCAGAGGAAATTTCAGCCACTATGCTGACAGGGGTCCATTCCACAGAAGAAGAAGGAGAAGAAGAAAAGCCAAACCATGAGATGATAGAAAACGGCTATTATGAGGAGACAGATGAGCCGTTCTATGTCAATGGTCTGCCAGAGTTAAAGGAAAGAAGTGGAGATGGGAATGTCTGTGAGACCTCAGAATCTAGGAGCCCTTTTTACAGGCAAAGGAGTTTGGAACAGCTCAGTAATATGCATTTCCCAATGACCTACATGAAAACTCAACCACTCAAACCACTGTGTGGCAGTACGAGTTTGAACTGGTATGAGAGCTCCCCTCCTGCCCAAATGAAAGTGTGAGTTTATTTTATTTTCATGGTGTTGGTTTTTCTATTGAAAATCAAAAAAATCAAATCCACCTATACAGTTGTGTGCAGGTTGAGCATGTATACCAGTTATAATTATTTTCTTCACAATTTACAAATATGTATAAAGTGATTGATTTAATGATTTAAAAAACAGTAACATTGTGTGTTTTGTAGATTTACCCAAGCAAGGGAGGAGATGAAGAAGCTGAAACTACCAGGATTTCTATACAGTGAAGTGGCTGAGTTGGCTTCAACTGTGCCATATTTTAGCCTGGAGGAGAATGAGATCTGTGATGAGGGTGTTCACCTCATAGTGTGTGTCCATGGCCTGGATGGTGAGGCCAGACTTGCAATAAATGCATGCTACAAACTGATGCATGATTCATACAAAACTCTATATATATACAAAAAGTGAATCTCGTTTACATTCATTAAACACAGATTGATGTATTTTGGCCATTTATTTCTTTTAAATGTTAATGTGGATGTCGTGGAGGTAATGAAAACCTAAAAGTAAGTATCTCTGAAAATTGGAATAATACATAAGGCCATTTAAAAAAGGGTTGTAGTACAGACATGTTGGCCTCCTGAAAAGTCTGTATAGTACAGTGCACTCAGTACTTGGTCAGGGCTCCTTTCGCATGAATTACTGCATCAATGTAATAGCAGCCTTCAGCTTATCTGCTTTGGTAGATTGGTTGGTGTTTTTCATCTTCCTCTTGACAAGACTCCATGGATTATTTATGGGGTTTAGGTCAGGCGAATTTGCTGACCAAGCATGATACCGTGGTTATTAAACAGAACAGCATTTCGAGCCGATTATGACCCGGGTGAAATGGGTATTTCAGGATTTTTGCAGCCCTGCTGAGTCAGTGAGAGCTGAGCAGTAGGCAACTGATGATCTTCTTGGCCATGTTTATGTTTCTCTGCAGTGCTCTTTTTTTCTGCCACTAAGCAGCTGTAGTACCACGTTGAGATACACACTCATAGTACCACACCTGAGATACACACTGATGTCAGCACACTCTCACTCGCAGTAGGAGGACACCAGTAGCTTCTCCTGAAGGCTGTTTTTTCTGAGACTTCTCAGAAAGTAGAGCCTTTGCTGTGCCTAACTAACTTACAAGGTTAGTTAGGTCTGGGTAGTATTAGGGGTCTTGCCCAAAGACCCTTATTGGTGTAGCACAGACTGGCTGCCCAGACCGGGAATCGAACAAGCGAGCCAATGGTGTTACCACCACACCAACCACCACTCAATCAGTCCTTGGACTTCATCTCTGTAGGCAGTCTCTGAATTTGTGCTGTATTTGGACTTGATATGACATAGTGAACCAACACCACCAGATGACATGGCTCCCCAAACCATCACTAACTTTACATCTGGACCTCAAGCAACTTGGATTCTATGCCTCTCCACTCTTTCTTCAGACTCTGGGACCTTGATTTGGTAATTGAAATGCAAACTTTTAGCCCAGGTAAGACGCTTCTGATGTTTTCTCTGGTTCCTTGACACAACAAATGTGACAGTTATCCATTTCCTGGATATGTCTGTGTGTGGTGGATCTTGAAGCACTCCAGCCTCAGTCCACTCCTTGTGAATCTCCCTTAAATTATTGAATGGCCTTTTCTTGACAGTATTTTCAAGGGTGTGAATATCCCTGTTGCCATTTTTACCACACTTTTTCCTTTCTAGCTTCAATACAGCACTTTGTGGACAGCCTGCTTCTTTTGTGGCTTACTGATCTGTCTTCTGGACAACTTCAGCAGTTTTTCTGATGATTGTGTAGTCTACTTAATCAGACTAAGGAACCATTGAAAGGTGTAGGAAACCTTTGCAGGTGCTTTGTGTTCATTAGCTGATTAAAGTGTGACACCATAAGTCTACAATATTCTAATTTTCAGAGATACTGGCTTTTAGGTTATCATTAGCTGTAAGCCATAATCAGGGACATCAAAATAAATACAATAAATCTATCACTCTATGTTTCTAATGAATGTATATAATATATATGTATATAATGTATATAATAACTTTCACTTTTGAATTGAAATACGAAAATAAATTAACTTGTTAATGATATTCAAATTTTTTGAGATGCACCTGTGTGTGTATATGTATGTAGCTATATATGTATATATACAATATATGACCACTCTCAGTCATTTAGATTTCAAACTTGATAAGCATGCTCACATATCCTTATTTTATATAAATGGACAAGTATTGGACATATTTACAAAAACGTGCTTCCAAACGACACTTGGTTTTAATATTATTTTAATCATCCTAATTATTTAAAATTCTATTACATTATTGTATTTTTTTTAATTGTATTTAATTTTATTTGCCCAGCCAATTTAACTTAATTTCGTGCAGATATAGGTTAAGAATGAAAATAGTATGGAATCTATCTTTTAATTGGACTATTTATCAACTACTTTCCCCTCCACTCACAACAGGTAACAGCGCAGATTTAAGGTTGGTGAAGACCTACCTAGAGCTCGGCTTACCTGGAGCTCGTATAGATTTCTTAATGTCAGAGCGAAACCAGGTAACTATTCATTCATCAGAAAGGTTAAATGTTTACTATGCAAAAAAATTCTAAGCTTGAAATGTCTGGTTTTATTTTCTCAGAGTGACACTTTTGCTGACTTTGATTCTATGACTGACCGTCTTTTGGATGAAATTGTGCAATATATACAAATCTACAATCTAACAGTTTCTAAAATAAGGTAAATGTTTCATTTCATTTTTACATCAGTGTCATAAGTATGAGGTAGTGTTTTAAGTGTTACATGCTGCATTAACCCATTATTATTTTTCAACTGTTACATGGGTTAACGATTGAAAAATAATGGATAAATAAGTATTATTAAAATAAGTATTTAGTTGGGTTATAGCCATAACTTAAATGTGTTTGTTGTTCACAAAGAATGGGTCAATTTCTTACATTTATCCAACATTCTGAGAATGGCACCATTTTATGCTGAGTTCACTGAACTGTCTAAAGATGCATTTTGCCATATGTAGTTTAATTGTGTTATTATTTTAACAGGTCATAATGTGTGTCTTTCAAGACTAGGTTAACTATGATTACCTATGCTTGTTTTTCAGCTTTGTTGGTCATTCTCTGGGAAATCTCATAGTGCGCTCTGTGTTGACAAGGCCCAGATTTAAAGGCTATCTTAACAGACTTCATACGTTCCTTTCACTATCTGGGCCACATCTTGGTACCCTCTACAACAGCTCAGCCCTTGTCAATACCGGTACAAGTAAACTAGACTATGAGGACTAGCAGAAAAAGATGTTATATCAATTAGGTTATGATGAAATAGAATAACATAAATTAATTTGAGTAAATTCTGTTCTCCATCAGGTCTGTGGTTCATGCAAAAATGGAAGAAGTCTGGTTCCCTGTTGCAGTTGACTTGCCGTGATCACTCGGATCCTCGTCAGACATTTCTCTACAAGCTAAGCAAGAAGGCTGGTTAGTTATTATTGATTTTTCGGGGCATGCAAGGTTTGAATTTAGTTGTTGTTGTTGTTCTTCTTCTTCTTCTTCTTCTTCTTTTTCTTCTTCTTCCTCCTCCTCCTCCTAATGCTTGGATCCTTATTGTAATTGTTAGGATTTTTATTATTAGTTTTCAAGCATGTAGTGCTCAAGACCCTATTTCATTTGTGCAGATTTTTCTTAATATTTTTCTCACTCAAGCCAAATCAATTTGCCATTTGGAACTTTTAGATACACCTAGGTATTTTTTTTTTGTTTTGTTTTTTTTGCATAATTGCACATCTACTTTTGCAAACTAGTACTAGCATTTATGCCCAAAATTCATGAAAAAAACACCTTCAAACTCAATAATTATCAACAAAAGGTTGACTTTTTTTAAACAAAATGGTTGCCATATGCTAATTAGTCTGTTAGAAAATTAATAATCTATCTCAAAAAATGTAAACTTTACAACTACTTTGCAGACTAGATTCTGAGTTAGCCAACCAAATTTGGTCCACATACATTGTTAGGGGTGCTGTAATTGCTCAATAACGGCTTTTCAGCAACCAAACATCTAATCAAGCTTCAAAATTGCAGCCTTGTTCCTTGTTGTAGTATGTACTTAGATCTACAACGACAATTTGACAGATCAGTAAATGATGTCACCATTAGCCAATCAAATTCAACCATGTGTTTGAAAGGCTAAATATTTACCATTCAGGATGAAACTTAAAAGCTATGATGATCCAATTTTTAAAAAACAAGAAAGATTGGCCATTAGGGGGCGGTATACAAGTAAATCAAGTATATCTTCTATTACATTTCATTTGAAAAAAAATAAAATAAAGTAACAACGAACTATAATAATTTGTTTTAAGTAGTTACTTTAGCAGTGAGTCAGCCCAAACATTTATTTAGTATTTGCAACATGTTTGTCATTTTGTCTCACACACACACTGTCAGGTTTTCAGGATGGCTGAGCGGGTGGACCCAAATGCAGATACCATAGGCTGAGGGAGTTTGAACGAAGCATCTTTAATATAATCAAAAAGAGTATAAGCAAGATTCAAAAACAGAAAATGAAAGAACAAGGCAAATAAAGGATAATAAAATCTTAAGATTATGACTATGACGACTACTAGACAAATACTACTACAAAATAAAACAGGAACTAAATAATAGAACCAAGACAGGAAATAACAGAATCATGATGAAATTTACAAACCTACATACAGTGACAGTGTGATTTTGAATGCCAAGTTTCAGCCATCAAATTTTAGTAGACAGAAGTCAGGTTATAACAATACACAATGGAAGTCACACACGTAATGACAGACTGCAAATATCCACATGTAGGGCATATCAACACGGGTGATATCATAACCGTATGATGGTTAGTCCCATTTAAGGGCCCAATTATTATTTAGGGTCCAAGCACATGGTGCTTGGGACCCTATGGTACTTGCTCAGATTTTTCTTTTTATTATTATTTTTCTCAGCTAAAACGAAATCTGTGAAACACCAAACTTGGCAGTTTTACAGCAAGTGTGAAATGACTCAGCCACCAAAAATTACATTCATTGGTCTGATGTTTGTACTATAGTGCAACAAAATGTGTTTTCTGTTAAGACTGAACAGAAATTTGAACCAAAAAAAAAAATTTTTTTTTCTGATTTTTTGGGTCAAGCAAATTCATTTTCCATTCAGTACTTTTAGCTATGACTAGGTAGATTATTTGGCATAATTGCAAAATCTACTGTTGTCTATTTAAAAAAAGTGTTGTTGACTTTTTTAAAACATGCTGAATTTTTGCAGGCTTGTTCCAGGCCGTGGTTTGTACTTGGATCTAGGTCAATGACTGTTGTCGCCATTAGCCAATCAAATTCAAGCATGCATTTGTATGGCTAAACATTTACTCATCTGGAAAAAACTTGTTTCAAAAAGATTGGCTATTAGGGGGCGCTATACAAGAAAATAAAGTATATCTTTGCATATAATCACCAGCATTATATTTTCCAACCTAAATAGTCATAACTAGACCTAGCAGCAGGAGGCTTTACTTTACTTTACTTTACTTACTGACAACTTTAAAGGACAAATATCTGATGTTAACGACAATGAAACAGGAAAGAAGGGGGGTGTATACAGGAAGGGAGTGATCAGTGGTGAACAGTACATATATTAGTTTGTTATACTAAAATCAGGTCTGTGAGGTGTGACATTTTTTCTAGTTTGAGCTGTTCTGTTCTGTTTTAATTTTAGATTTACAAATGCTGTTATCTTTTCCATTTCATAAATGTTCATTATAATGTCTATCCTTGTATCCAGGA
>JAOVVF010000033.1:7249960-7262733 GCA_028565595.1 Duopalatinus emarginatus | reverse complement strand
TTTCTTACTCTTTAAACATTTCCTTACCTTTGTTCACTGGTTGTCCTTCCTTGGACCATTTTGGTAGGTGCTAACCACTGTGTACTGCGACACCCCCCCCATAAGACCAAGATATCTAGATATCACAATTTGATCCATGTCAAAACAGATTGCTATGTAATATATCCTACTTCTGAACGGGTATCAATGGTAGAAGACAATCACTTATTATTACCACTACCATCACTTATTATTGTTATTATTGTGCTTATTTTTGTTCTTATTGTTATTGTTTATGGAGCATTTACTTATCTTGTTGCTTGGTGATGGGTATGTTTGCGAAAGTGGTCTGTCTTTTTTTACTCATACAGTAATTGTTGCATTGTTAACTAATCATGTTGCACAGTGAGTGCTTGACTGTTATCGATGAGGAATAGGACTGTCACACTAAAGTAATTAAATGTCATTACACAAGAGTAGTCTTGTTTGTAGCAGTCCACAAATATTAATATTCTTCTTACAGTATAAAATTAGTTAGCAGACGTTAACTGGTGGGATAACTTCATAGTTATCCCTTTAAATAGTGAAAGATGTGGTTTTAGTTTTCAAAACAGGACCTTTTTTTTGCTGTTTAAGCCATGATTTGATAAGCGTACTGTTTCTAATTGTGTCAGACTGGATTATTACAATAAGATCATAACCATTTCCATTCCTAGCATCTATAATTTCTTTACTTTTCCTTTTGGATCCACAGATTGTAAGCCTGCAAGTGTGTCAAATTGGTCATTTGATGAAAATTGTCTTTTCTGCTGCTTAAGACGAGAGAAAGTGAAGGTAGTTTCTTTTTGTTTCTTTGTTTATTCCTTTTATTATAAAGCTGTTCAGTTATTATGGGCTGCTTACAAACCGAATACAGGGCTAATGAACTTTAGCCCCACCCATTAAAACACAAGTATATTTGCCTTGAGAGACCCAAAGCTGTGGTGTAGAACAAAATGAGATGGGGGAAATAATGAATGCTGATCTGATATGTAGCTATGTACCAAATACTGTTTTTGTCCTTTTAACCAACAGGACCACGTAATTGCACTCAATAACAAAATAGTGGAAAGTGGTGGCAAACCTTTACTTGGCAAGGATAATGGAAATATTAGCAGACTTGAGTGGCAAGTAGAAGAATTCCTCAATGCAGTCTTGCACAGGAAAGGTATGTACACTTCAGGTTTCAATACCATCACAGGCATCCATTTGTATGTAAATGTGTTTATTTTGGCCTTTACAAACTCTCAGAGAATGAACTTGTGTTTAGTTTATTTTTTTTCCCCCCTCACTGTTTAAACTACACATCCACTGTCCAATTTAATGAACGTTATCCAGTCGATCATGTGGTAACAACATAATGCATAAAAATATGCAGACGAGCATCAAGAACTTTATTTAATGTTCAAATCAAGCATTAGACTGGACGGAGGCTCACCACATTCATTACACCATATGTGGCTGTCTCAGGGTCCGATGTTATGGACTCTGTGATGCTTTTCTGTTCCTGGCTGCCTGGCCTGCTGTTTCTGTTAAAGTTGACAGTAAGTGTATATGCAATTTGTTGTTCATGAACATTGCACAATTCTTACTGTGTGCCCCTACAGAATACACACCAAGGATCCCGGATCCTCACATCCCTGTGGTGGCTTGTGATACCATGCAACAAATGATCAATCGCTTAGTGGTGCAGTATACCTCAAATAAACACACTCAGGACTCACCTCAACACAATGGCATGGACCAAAGCCTGGTGAAAACTAACGCTAGCATATCGCCCATCGCTGTTGCTACACGTACAGCCGCCGCCTCTACACAGAACCCTGTCCTCAGTAAGCTGCTCATGGAAGACCAAGATGTACCTCTGGACCTTTCAGTCAAGAAGGTCAGACCAGAAGTCGGTGAACAAGGTAGGAGATTTGTGCTGTGTCCAGAATTGGAGATGCCAACATCTGGGGCAGAATCTGTATGCTTACCATACAGTAGACTACTTTTAATAGACTTAAGTCTGACATGCTCTCACATCCAAAAAGTCACAGACTTTTTAGTCACAGACAATGATTTTGCACAGACTGGGGATCTTGCAGGGTCATTATTTCTAGATTAGATTCCTTTTGAGATTATTTCCCATTATACCACGGTTAATTCCGACCCTGAAATCTGATTGGCCCAGAAACGCTCCATGAGTGCTGATAATGGCACTGGGACTGACACAATCTAAATATCACTCCGCCACATACACATGTAACCTTAGCAATGATGCCACTGGACGTTTTAGCAGTGGGGCGCCTGATAGAATGGAACTGTTTTACATCGAGGAATGTTTCAATCATAAAATCTATCAATAAACGCTAATAACGGAACTGTGGTATAATCACAATAATACACTCGAGGTTCATTTTATATCATGAGATATTGGCACTGGTGTACTGATCTATAACCCCAGCACACCAGTGCCAATATCTCAGCTCGAGTGTATTATTGCTTAATCATCCTTCTGGTGGAATTTTACAAAACGAGAAACTATTGAACAGGAGTAGAAACATAAGCCCTTTTTGTGCACGGCTGCCTTTGTGTATGCAGTGACGCGTCACTGAGAGACACTCTCTCACTCCACTGCTCCATCAGTTTCTCCTCCTTTTGTACAGTCCAGGAGAAGCGCAGTTTCCAAGGCCTTACCGGACTCTCCTCCTCCGTGTTTTATTTCTTTACCAGTCAGACGTTCCTGTACTTGTCTTGCAACTTACCGTTTGGTGCTGAAAAGAGCTTATATTGGTTGTTAGCAGTGTTTACGTCACTGTTTGTGTGAGCCGAGACCGAAGACTTACGATAATATTAAACATGGTTGAATTTATCAGAACCCCAGGATGATAAAAACACTGATTAATGACTGCAGTTCTGACCACGTCACATTGGGTGATCACGACAATGCGAGTGCGACACAACTCAACACATAATTTTATTCCGACACTGAGAATTTGTCTGCGACTGTGAAATCGCTTGAAAGTCGCTTGGTGTAAGTTTGTCATGAGTCATAGCATTTACGTTTTTTTACCCCAATGTTGAACCTGAATATAGCTCTTCTGCAGGATAATTAATATGTAGAAGAGAAAAACAAAAATGAAAGGTCCAGTTATTTTTAAATAGTTTTTAAAACACACACCAACAAAAATTTTCCTCATTTGAAATGTTGGCATCTTTGCAGTAAAAACAAATCAATAATTTAAGGTCTTTGTGCATAAAATATTGTAATAACCATCAATCTGTGACTTTAGATTGTGTTCTGGATCTTTCAATCAAGAAGAATCGTGATCCGGACAGTATGCTACTCAGTAGCCCTTGTGTGAATTTGACAATACCAGCTGTTAGAAGGTTAGTACATGAGAAGGTCTTCTTTAATTTCACAGTCTATTATCCTAAGTATTTAGTGGAGCAGTAATGATGGATTATCTATGGATCGTCTTAGTTGATTGAATAGTAAAGCAGGCTAGCTGTCATGTAATACACAATCTAAAAAAAGGCAACTTCTTTATATTGAATCTGGACAGAATTTTAAGCAACTTATGGTGTAAGCCTCATTATTTATTTATTGTAGACAAAAATGCATATTACAGCATATAACTAATCGTTTTTTTTTAGACCTACAACAATATCTCTACTAGTTATTTTGTATCTGTGACACTTTTTTTCTTTTTTCTTTTTTTTTTTACGCTGTAGGCAATCTTCAGATTCAGGTTTTGCCAAAGCAAGAGATCTGCAGTCATCGTCCACATTTGAAGAGTTTATGGCTAAGCTGTGTTTGCATCACCAGCGGCAGATTGTGGACGCGTTTGGATTCCTGCAAACTGAAGTAAAGGCTGTGACCTCCAATGAAGTGCAGGTGTCCACCCCAACAGTGGCAGAAAAAACAGGTTCACACTGTGCAGAAGAAACGAGTCAAGGTACTTTACCTGTAGCAGATTCACCTGTTTCCGAAAACAATGAAGATTCACCTGCAGAACAGCCCTCAAACGCTGATGGGCCATCGATTGCATCAATCAAGAATGGATCTTCTATAGATCTTGGTCAGAAACATACTGGAGATAATAATGATGATGATAATGTTGAATGTAGAAGTACAGACATTCAGCCAAAGTGTTCAACTCTGCTGATTGTGAAAAAAACAAAAAAATTGTCTGATGTGGGTGGAGTCATTCAAGAACCTACTACTGGCACTTTAGATCAGGTCCCATGTGCTTCAGACACACAGTCGCAGATGAATGATCATGACGCTTGTACGCTGTCTTCATGTTCTATGAGTAGTGGACACACTGACCCTAAATGCCGTCCAGTACTTAGCAATGACATGCCTGGTAAAATCTGCTCCGTTCAAAGGACCAAAAATGACACTTCCTCAGGAAAAGCAAAGAAAAGTAGCCGAGGCTGTAACACTCGACTCAGGCATGGCTTAATAGGTAATATTGTAAACGATCCTGACGTAAATTGTGACGTTGTGTTTGTGAAGAAACCAATTACTGAATGTAAGCCTCAATCCCAGAACTATATGCTTCCAAGAAGGACTGCTAGAAAGAGCACCAGAGGACATCTGTCTTTTGGGGATAGCTGGGAGATAAAAACGGTGCGAACATTGGCATGCAGATCAGCTCTTGATGGTAGTGGGAATTATCCCGTTCCTATGCCGGAAATAACTACGTCGGTCATCCCAAAGCAGGCTCTCGCTAAACCTGATGGTTTACCTGCTATGACGGTGCCATTTACTGGGGATTGTATGGAAACTGTGATGAGCAAAAACCTGCCTGATCAGGCAGTGGTGACCGACATTCCTGGAGATATTGTTGAAATACTAAGTGAGGATTTGATTGTAGAACCTAGTCAGACAGGTCAGATTCAGCAAAAAGAGCAAATTCCTTCTCTGCTTCCAGAGGGGAAGTGTATACAGAACATTTCAGACAGTAGTGAATGCAGTAAAAAATCTGTCATGGTGAATGAAACGACTGAACAAGTAGAATTTACAACAAAGGAAACTGTAGATGCCTGTGTATCGAGTGTAATATTGAGTGGGTTAAAAACCGGAGTCCAGGGTCAAGATGTAGCCACAGAGCTATTGCTAAACACTGTCTCCTTAAGCATAGAAAGTGATGCATCTAATGCAGACGGTGTGAGAGTAGGAAGTGAGTTGGAAAATCAAAATGCTGCCTTGTATGAGTCCCCAGAAGAGACTAAATGTCTAAGAGAACAGGTGGAGATATGTACAGATAACAGCACAGTGTTACAACTGACCTGTGGAAGTAAAGCAAACACAACAGCAGTGGATTCTACGAATCCAGATAAAGATAAAGTGGGCTTGAGCTTGTCTGATTTTGTGGGCGAGGGAATTACTACAAAAGGGCAACTTGAAGAATGTAGGGAAGGTGTGTCTGAAAGTCCAGTTACAAAGAAGGGTGTTGCAAAACATGCCCAACCTTCAGATAGGTGTTTAAGAAGTGGCGTCTCCAAAGGCACATCTCAACAAACAGCTGTGTCTAGCACGTCAGACCAGGCAAAACTGACTGACTTGCAGTCAGATATCCATGAAAAAAATAGTCCTGAGTCTAAACATTCATCGGTGTCTTCTAAATTGAAGCCTATTGAAGAAAATGTACCATGTAAATATAATTTAGAGGTCACAGATTTGAATCCTGAGATAGTGCTGGACCAGTCCCCAGCAGTCATGACGATTGACGGGAACAAAGGTTGCACAAGACAGAAGCTAATAACGGATGTTGAGTCTGAACAAGAAAAGACTGTTCAAGAGCCCCCAAACCCTAATGATGAGGTTAAAGGACAGAGTTGTGTTGTAAACGATGCTACTCCATGTGCGAATGGTGACTCCCCTGGAAAGACCAGCTCTGCGAAATCAAGGAGGGTTTCTGAACGAATGCCTCTTAGAAAAAGGAGCGGTCAGTGTGAGCAAAGCGAGTCATGTTCGCCTACAAAAACGATACCACGCACCCCTGAACGAATGCCTCGGAAAAGCAAGAACAGCGTCAGTGTCGAGCAGCCTGTGGATGAAGGTCCTTGTCATTCCCCCACTGCAGGCACTGTAGAGAAACTTGGACGAATGCCTTTGAGAAACAGGAATAGTGGTTTTGCCGAGCAGGCTGCGTGCAAAGATTCCTGCACCTCCCCAAATCCAGTCAGCTTGGACAGTGTAGCACACATGCCTTTGAGAAGCAGAAACGCTAACACGGTCAGTTGCAATGTTGTTGAAGGTTCCTCAGATATGATCAAGATCAAGGATGCAGGATCAGGCGCAATAACTGAACAAAACAGTGGTGAGGACAGTAGTGTTACCAGTAAGAAACTGACAAACGCTGGACAAATGTCTCTAAGAAGTGGAAGTGGGCTGATTACAGACCAGTCATTCGGGTCAGATGCTGGAAATGTCTCAGAGAGCCCTGGACGCATGTCGTTAAGAAGGAGCAATACTTTTAGTCCTGAAAAGCAGGATTGTTTACCAACGCCTCCCAAGAGGAAAAAGCTTTCTCCACGTCTTCAGAAGTCCTCTAGGACATCGCTACTGCCCTTAGTCTATAAGGGAGGAGACGACGGTAACAGTGCGAACATCAAGACTG
Organism: Duopalatinus emarginatus; assembly: GCA_028565595.1. Classification (NCBI taxonomy): domain Eukaryota; kingdom Metazoa; phylum Chordata; class Actinopteri; order Siluriformes; family Pimelodidae; genus Duopalatinus; species Duopalatinus emarginatus. Next base: position 7,256,101 of record JAOVVF010000033.1, on the reverse strand, counting down.
ATAAACTTAGTAATGACCATCTGCAAGTCTTTTCTATCCCAGATTCATTTACTTCATTTAACCAACCAACCACTAGTCCTTTAATACCCAGTCCATGCAAGTTTCTGGAGGCATTAAATGGGGAAGCAAACCAACATTTGATCTCAGATTTAAATAGCAAATTTGAAAAGATGCAAAAAGGGTGGGTTCAAATGGACAAAGAGGGACAGCCTGCACCAAAACCAAAAAACAAGTCTGACAGACTAAAGGAAATATGGAAAAGCAAACGGAGAATTAGAAAACCAAGGTCAATTGAGCAGCACAGATTCTCTCCTGTGCAAATGTTATTTATGAAATCTTTTGACCTTTCCAATATCTGTCGCTGGTTCTTGCAGTCAACAGAAACCAAGTCTCTTGTTATAGTAAAGAAAGTGAACACAAGGCTTCCATCTGAGACGCAGTTGGGTTTTCAAACCATGCCTTCTGTGCCGGAGTCTTCTGATGGAGTGTTCCCAAGTCTACAGGCTGAACGCTTAAAAAAGCACCTGAAAAAGTTTGCCATTGCATCCCCTGTGAAGAGCAATCCCAAGAACAAAAGGCTAATCGCTAAAGCTTTAGCCCAGGGTATGTCTAGGGGCAAAGAAAAACGAGAACCTCGGACTGCTACACGGATCTCCTCAAAGCCGCAGTGCTCTACTGGGTTGATACAGACACAGCCTCTCGAAAGCCACAGCAAGGTTGGTGCAAGTACAAAAAATCCAGCAAGTGCTAGAATTCTGAGGAAATATTCCAACATGCGTGAGAAAAAACAAGTCCAACAAAAGTCATTTAAGAATTTTAAGAGGTCTTTAGTGGAGGTAGAAAATAACCAGCCAATGACAAAGAAAGTCTCTCAAGAAAAACTGTCAACAAGGAGAGGACAAAAATCAGCCATTGTCAAGAAAGTGAAACGGCTGGCGAGTAGAGCAAAGAGACCTGTGAAAGAGAGAATCGCAAAAGCCGGTGGGCGTGGGTTAAAAGGGATAAATGAAAAGGTTGGAAGTTCTTCAAAGAGGGTTCTTCCCAGACTATTAAAATCTACCCGTGTAACTGCTCATAAAACCACGAGTAAAAAAGACATGCTGGTAAAAACTGACAAGTCTCCCCAAACAAAAACCGACAAGAAATCACCTCTGCATAAAAATTCTGACAGCTTAATGTCGCCGTCTCGAGTTCTAGACATCAAACCTCTGTTATCAGAAGACCAGGTCCTCACAAGGTCTCAAAGGAAGATGGAAACCACTGTCTCACAAACCATGTCTCCAAAAACCTCCACAAAAAGAGGCACGGAAACCCCAGTCACATTAGCAAAGCGGACAAGGACATCGAAGTGATAAAGGACAGTAATAGAGAAAGACTGCCGCCACACATAGACAGTAGCGTCTCCATAAGCAAAACTTTTTTTCTATTCTGGGACGACAGCTTGCACAGCTTCCTTATTAAGAAGCCTAAAATTTGTCTGACTTCCTTCGTCTTTGTTTCACAAAAACAGCCGTGTGCTGAAATTCACCGCAACCAAATGTACAATATTTATAAGGCGCGGTTCTGTGTTAGCATTAGTATCGTCACTAGACTTTATTCGAGTATTTAGTGTTGTGCACTTGACGTCGCAAAGGTACAGCATGTAAAAAATGCTCATTCTCTCAATTATAACAAGATGTAGTGTGTGCTGGTTGATTAGAACTTGCTCATTAATAATAGACCAACTCTAAACCTTTCCCCGTCATCATTTACAGCTGGTTTTCTGAACTTTATAATGTGCCTTATTAAGTAACAGACTGTTCCTTAAACCATGGGATCCTCTAGATCCCATCCTCTAGGTCCCTAGTTTATTNNNAAAGGTATCCTTATGTCTCCGAGCTCTGTTTTCTTCAGCCACCGTACTCATTTCATCTCCTAAGCATTTAAACACATTTGTGTATCATTATTAAACATTTTCTGAATGCTTGATCTTGTTATTTTTGTTTTGTGTAATGTGCCATTTATTGTTCCTGTCATATTTTGAGTTCAGCCTGTTACATGTTGCCCTAATTGTGTTTGCTCCGTTATTACCATCTTCATTACTTGCTTAGGATCAACTAAATTGAGACTGTAAAATTTTTGTTTCATTTCATTAGAGCTTAATATAATTAACTTATCAGGACAATGGGTCGTCATTGAAATACCTTATTTTGTTTGTTTAGTTAACAGATGAAAATGCTTTAGCTCTATCTGGCATCTTCATCCAGGTTCTTATTCCTGCTCTGCTGTTCTGGAGTGGGCAGAAGAATCTAGAGAAGAATAACGAATCCTGTATCTCTTCATGAACTCGGTGCAGTAGATGGTTCTACATTTTCTGGATTCCTGAACCCATGATTGAATTGAGAGAGGAACAGAAGAATGTGCAAAAGTATTGACTTTTGTGTTTCTCTGAATTTGAAGTCTATGCATGCAAGGTGATGTGCCTCAGATCATCTGCAGATATTTCTTGAAAAGTTGACTCTGAATACTTTGACCAAAATCAAAATGTGACTGATAATAATTGAAGGCGGATGTCCATTTGTGTCCATTTTGGACAGACGGTGTGTGTTGAGTGCTGGAGTCTTGCTTGATTCTAAGTTTGTGAACGAACATGTGAACCTTTTTTTAATTGTCTACAATTTAAAGCTATTTAAAAAATGATGTGCTGCCGTTGACAAAATTATTTACTCTAAATATAGGATTGAAGATAATTTTGTATTACGGGGAGGTATTTGGTGGAGGTCGTTTATCAGCTCCGTCTTTTAATGTTTTACCACAATTAGCACAATTGTACTTTTTCTTTTTTGCCTGAGTAATCTTGTAAAGTATACTGCTTTGGAGTTTTAATTGATATTTAATGTTACTATGGGTATCATGACAAAGTTTAATTTGCCCACTCAATAACAGACTTGAACGTTTTACTTTACTTTTGATATTTATAGTTTTTTTCTTTTTTCTTTTTTTTGTATATTTGAAAAGAGAACACAGGTGTATTTGTGTAATGTTAAGGTTCCTGCTAAAAACTGTATAAATTGTTTGAATTCAACTGTTTCCTTGTTGGATTTCACACACACACACACACACACACACACACACACAATCATGCAGGTACAGGTCAGAAACCCAGCAGTCTAGTGTTTACACAGAATGGTGCAAAAAAAAAAAAAAAATCATTCAAGCCTAGGGTCTGCAGGCTGAAACCCCACCTTGTAGTAACGCTTTAAAATCATGGTGAGCAGAGCGACATCTCAGTGCACAGGACGTAAGACAACTTAGAGGTGGATGAGCTACAATAGCTGGTCGCCACATCAGGTTTCACTCCTGAAGTCAGCCAGGAACTAAAATCTTAGGCTGTCGTACAGACCGACTCAAGATGCTCTTTACATACTTTAGTTACTGTAGCCTTTATTTTTTACTTACAACTGCCTGACTGTTCTCCATGTTTCACACCCAAACTCAGGATCAGACGCAGGGCTACCTTATAGAATATCATCTCAATACACATTATAAATAATATCTGCATCATTGGTTTATTTTTTATGTCATATAAATGATATATCATGGAGTAAAATGTTTTGTATGTATTGATGTACTTGGTCACATATTTGTGTGATCAAGAGATCAGTAGCTTCCATCTATAATTCATTAGATATTTTTGCAAGGAATCTTTAGCTTGTTAAATGTGAACTACAACATCAAGCTTCATATATAAAAATGTAATTAACTTGAGCAAAACACAAAATATTACTATTAAATACAAATTATTTCTGCACTTGAATTTGTATACTTAAGACACTGTTTAGTTAGACTGTTGCAATGCTTTTGTTACTGAACTGAATAAACAGTAAGAGAAGTAACATCAATGTCAAAAAAAAAAAAGCAATGTTTATTTTATCCCAATTCCAAATGTGTTAATTATTTTGGCCAACAATATAGTACCAGCACAGTCTGATTTCATCAAACTGAAATGCTTTGAGGTTTTAGGTTTTATTAACCAGGTACGAACTCTGGACTGATGAAACCTGTTAACTGAACAAACAAAATAAAGTATTTCAATGATGACAAACAGCTGTCCTGATTATCCATAAATTAATTACATTGATCTTTATTGAAATAAAATAAAAATTCTACAGTTTCAATTTTAGCTGATCATGAGCAAGTAATGAGATAGTATGAAGCAAGACACTAAAATGTAAATAAAAACAGAATGTAAGACATGCAAATCTCCTAAGCCTATATTTTATTCACAACACAACATAGAACACATAAGATGTTAAAAGTGCAACATTTTACCATTTTGTTATAAAAAATTTAACTAGATGGCCACAAAGCTTCTTAAAAAAGTTGGGACAGGAACATGACTGGGTGTAAAAATAGCATTTTAAAGAGGCAGAGGATCACCAATCTGAAAAACTGTCTACAAATTGTGGACCCACCATCTACAGTTCATAATATTATCAGAAGATCCAGAGAATTTGGGAAAAAATGTGTGCCAGGGACAATACTGCATGCTTGAGATCTTTCAGCCCTCTGGTGGCACTGTATCAAAATGAAGCATATAATACTTCACTGGAAATCACTGCATGGGCTCAGGAACACTTCCAGACATCATTGTAAACACACTTCAGTGTGCAATTAATAAATGCAAGTTAAAGCTGTATGCTAACATGATCTATAAATGCTGTCGTGTTTTCTGGAACCAGAGCTGATTTAAAATTGACTGAGACAAAATGGAAAACTGTCCTGTGGTCAGATAAATCAAAATTTGTCATTCTTTTTAGAAACCATGGACACTGTGTCCTGTGGACTAAAAAAGGAGATGGACCATCCAGCTTGTTGTCAGCACAAAATTCAAAAGCCTGGATCTCTGACTATATGGGGTTGCGTTAGTGCCTATGATGCCAGCGGCTCACACATCTGGAAAGACATTATCTCTGCTGAACAACATATGCTCTGTCTAGAAACATCCAGTCTATTTTAGGAAAGGTCTTGCATATTTCAGGAAGACAATGATAAACCACATACTGCACCCATCACAACAGCATGGCTTCAAGTAGAAGAGTTCACATGCTGAATTTAGCATTTAGCACATCATGAAACTCCAGCCATCATCTGATTTTCCAGCTGTTTTCAGAATGTTGTTAAAAGAAGACGAGAAGTTACACAATGATAACTGTGGCCCTGTCCCAATGTTTTTCATGAAATGGACACTTTCAACATCTGGTATGTGTTCTATGTTCTACTGTGAATAAAGAAGGTTTAGAACATTTGCAAATTGCATTCTGGTTTTATTGACATTTTCACAGCATCCCAGCTTTTTTGGAGTTGGGGTTGTAGTAGAACCATGCGTACGAAGTCAATTTTAGGTAAGTCTAATTTTTTTGTAGGTTCTGCACAAACTGATGTTGTCCAAGACGACGCTTTTTTTATGTTGGTGAAAGTAAAATATATTGATAATCAGGACGAATGTATCAGTGCATGAAGATTGTAAATAAACGAACTAAAAATCACAGGTAGAGAAGTGAGGAAATTTTCCATCTCAGCTTTTCTCAACATAGCAATCCATACTCATATTGTCTTTATTGCTTATAGAGTTTAACCATCAGTGGCTAAACGCTATGTTTGGAAAAATACACATATGTGACATATACATAATTTACATTACATACATAAGTCAGCTGAACAGACTGGAGTCTCAACTTCATGATTTGACCCACCATTTCTTTTAGAATCCTCCTAAATTCAATAGGTATTAACCAGATACATGTGAGGTACAAACTTTAAAGTACTGATAATAATCTGGGTAACAGGATGGTAAATTGTAGTATTAATTAGACCGAATTGTCTCATAGGTTCTAGATACTAACCAGATAAGTGTGAGGTACAAACTCTAAAGTACTGAGGAATGATTCTGAGTAACAATCCAGTACCAGGACAGTCTAACTCCATTATATTGAAATGTCTCACAGGTTCTAGGTATTAACTATTATCCAGGGGGGCAGCCATGGCCTAGTGGTTAGGGAACCGGTCTCGTGACCGGAAGGTTGCGAGTTTGATCCCCACCCAGGGCAAGACACGACTGAGGTGCCCTTGAGCAAGGCACCTAACTCCCCTAACTGCTCC
>JAOVVF010000033.1:7233689-7247546 GCA_028565595.1 Duopalatinus emarginatus | reverse complement strand
GAGAGCGAGAGAGAGAGAGAGAGAAAGAGAGAGAGAGCAGGAGGGAGAGAGAGAGAGAGAGAGAGAGAGAGAGAGAGAGAGAGAGAGAGAGAGAGAGAGAGAGAGCGAGAGAGAGAGCGAGAGAGAGAGCGAGAGAGAGAGAGAGAGAGAGAGAAACTAGCAAGACTTAATAGCACTAAAGCAGATATACTGAACAAAAGCAAGTACAAAGGAAGAAGAGATGATAAGTGGAAAGAAAGCTTAATTATTAGAATAAATTGTCTTTGAGACTTAGGAATGATTTACAAATGACTGCTCAAAGCACCTCATAACCTAAGAACCCTAAAATATCCTCCAGCTCCCTCCTTTTAAACTAAAAATGAAAAAAGAGCCTACTCAGAAGAATCTCAGGCACCAAAAAAAGTGTGGACTTTTGTCTCTGAGCTTTTGCATGATGTTCCGCTTCAGGAAGAGGATGAAAAGAAGGGAAAAGAAATGCTGGGATAATCTATTTCTTCTTGAAGAGGCTGAAGCGCTTCTCTTTGTCTTTTTCACGCTTGCCTGGGCTGGATTCAGCACCCAGGCTTACAGAGCTGGGCAGGGTTTGGGTGCGGCTGCTGATCTCCGAGGGTGTCTTGCATGAGATCGCCTGGATCCATGAGTTCATCTCCTCCTAAAGGAAACGGAGAGATACGGGAAGAAAACAAATGGCCTTTATTAATATATTATGCCTTTATGTGCTACAGCTGTTGGCATAAAGAAAATTCTACCGCAGTCATCAGAAGAGTAGTTTACATTCACTCTGACTATCTCGTAAATGTATCTAATATACACCTTATTAAATGTGGCCTTAGAGAAAGACTTACATCATCTTTGGCTTGGAAGAGATACTCATTCCCATTTGAAATCCTGAAAGTGAAACAAAGAAGGAGAATCTGTAAGTACGACTTTTCTACTAGACGCATCATAAATGAATAAATGAAGCAAAGTGTGAAATGCCTGACTTGAGTTTGAAAACATGTTTCTTCTTCTTGTAGTCGAGGGCGACCTCGCATATGCACTCCTTCAGACTAATAGGGACCTCGCCGTGGTATGGAATTCCCTGACTAGCACTTTTACTGTCTTTGTAGAAGCCCATCTCTTGGTTATTTATCACACAGTAGACATTGTGCCAAGATCTGCAACAAATGTTACAAAAGATACATCAGTATATTGTTTTTATTTTTTGAGGAGCCATCCATGTGACCTCCTAAATTCCAGGCCTGAGTGATAGCAAGTCAAGACAACTAGGAATGATATTAAGTGCACTGCAATATTTAACGAAGTTTTGCTTGATATTGCTTTTAGCATATGTAGTTCACCTGTTGGATGCCTTCTTGTTGTGGCCCTCCCACTCATGTTTGCGGTTCAGGAAGCCCTCAATCTGCGCCGCAGCTGTGTCCTGGGACTTGGTTGGTAGCGTGGCAGCTTGACCTGCTTTTCCCTTTTGGCTTCCTGTTGGGGAGAAGCCTGGACTAGGCTCTGCCACCCCATTAACTACATCACTTTCTCCTGTGTCCTCCTAGTGTACAAACAGATCAAGTTAGAGACAATGTACATCTGGAAAAAATGTAAAAACAAGCAAGAACAATAATAATAAAATAAAAATAAAATTACACCATGCTTTCAGTCTGTTGAGCAAAGCAGTACACATCAGAAACTGAGGCTGTGTAGAAACATCTGTTTAGTTTGTCACAAATAGTGACTCTGGACTCAGTTGCTAGTTGTGTAGACCACCAAAAAAATCTGGCCCCATCCCGTCCATTAATGGATAGAATTAGGGGACTGACAAATTGTCCACCAGCATTGTTAGTAACTGTAGACCCACAAAGTGATGTATCATAAAAATGCCAATAATTAAAACTGAAAAAATTGCAACTGAGTACATTTTAATGCTGCTACACCAGCCTCCAATTGTTAAATCTGAATTCCACAATATATAGCAAACAATGGTTTTCAATCTATCTATATGACTGTCTGATGATAACAGAGACAGGCTTCACTGCTTTATGCTCTGCTTATCAAACCAGATGAGCTCCCAGTGTAGCTGGGACAGCACCAATGCTCTTGATTAGACTAGATCAAAGCCAGAAGAACAAGAGATCAGAAGAGAGCGCCATGCAAAACTACATTAGGACATTAGAAAGAGCACACCATGTGGCCACTCGACTGAGAGTAGAGAGAAGAAAGCAGCCAGCAGAAAATGACTCACACAAAAAAAGACAAAAGGGAAACAAACAATTTCTTAAATTGCTTGAGTTCATCAGTAATTGTTCATATCATTGGCAGAGGAAGTGATTTTTGGCAAAGTTAAAGAGATTATGGCATCACACCCATTCAAAGCGTTCAGTGTATTACCCCATTCTGAGCTCCTCTGGACAGGACCAATCCCAACTGCTTTTTAATGGAGCCTTTTGGAGGCTGGATCAATCCTAGGCACCAATTCCAGGCACTTCAACAAGAACTTCCTACATTTTCTAAATGTTCTCATTTCAGAGTCTTTCATAAAAGAAATCTGACGGCTATATGTTGTATACATTGGAAGTTGTATTAAAGGAAAGCCTTGTTACTGTTACCACAAGATATCATCATACACCTTAATTTTAAATCCTATTAAATAAATTATTATGTGGATTAACTGGAGTCATTTTTAACAACTTAACTTATCAATAAATTTGAATGATTTAAATAAGTTTAACAATTAAATATATTTAACAATTTAACAAATTAAATAAACAAATTAGCAATTTTACTGAATTGTGCCCTGCTGTTTAATTAAATTAGATTTAAATTTATTAGACGAATTAAATTAGATTTCTTAGATAATAAATTACATTAATTTAGATGTGAGGTCTGTCTGTGAAATGACACAAAAATGTATTAAATTATAAAGACATAAAATAAGAAAAAATGATGATAACAAAAAAATGAATACGAAAGATGTATTAATAGGAAATTAATAACAACCCATCAGCAAACCCAAAAATGACACTGGATTACAATGTTAAGCACCAACGTTAAAACAGAATAAACATGAAACAATCAATATAACAATAACATGCACATGACATAAAAACCTCATGGGCAACATAAATATTGGTGAAGCAAACATAAATGGGTTACTGTGTATCTCACAGTGGGCTTTATTTAACAGAGAAGGTTAGTAAATTAGACAAGAGAAGGTAGTTTTAGCGACAAATGTTAGTTTGACAAGAATGATGGTTTTAACAGTTAGTTTAAAAACAAAATCTAAACCGGCACAAATATTTTATCAAACGTTTAAAGTTACGGACCATTTATGCCTTAATCTGACACGATGGCTTCTTACCAATACCTGTTATTTGCATAAATTTATAAAATCAGCCAAAAGAAAAGCAGATTATTTTAAATAAATTATCTGAAACGACTCTAATAACAATGTTCGATATAGATGCTGATTTCAAAACTAAGAAAAAAAAAAGTTAAGCTTTGGTTAAAGGAAATACAAAAAAATTGGTCATTAGAATGACTGGGTGCTTACAATTTTTTCCCTTGGTTTGGTTTAGGTAATAGAAAAATTAAAACAGCTAAATTAAATACGACAAATGTGAAACAGCAACGTATGACAACAGATTTAATTACTGCTAAAAACAGCTGGTGAGTCAAAAATAAGTTTAAGGTTTATAAATATGAAAAAGTACTTCTTCCGTACAGTTCTGGTTATCGTTAAAACTACTGTGTTTTTCCCTGCTGAGTACCAACAGCACATTGGTCACTATATTTGTTACCTATAAAAGGACACTGCTACATGTACAGTGTTGGACGATGGTAAATCTAGGCACATTTGACCGCATCCATACAATAGACACAATTTCTGACCATGTAGGTGGAACAGGAAGTCACCTGACCATGGCTCAGCTGCTCATCCCCCTGAAACAGGAAAGCCATCACTCTACCCAAGCTGCACTGGAGAGGAGTTTGCAGTAGGCAGCTGCTCTTAGAGGCATTTGAAACAGCACAACGAAATACAAAATCTGGAAGAGTGTATTATAGTCGCCCTGCATACATGATCCTACTTATTCTCTATACTTCAATAACTAATCTCTAAACATCTCGGTGGTTCTGCCCTACATGTTATTTTATGTGTTTTTTCCCCAACAGTGTTGTACATTACAAGTAAATCAGATAGTTCTATTGTTAAAAGAAGCCAAATTAATGATAGCCAGTTAAATGGAGGAGGACATATGAGGTATCCTGAGGGGGCGATTCAGTAAATAGACAAGACGTCTGCAATTGAGTTTGTAATAACAACAATACTTAATATTTCGTGCCGATTTGTGGCACAGGGTGTACCAAATACCTTAAATAAGCTAACCAGAATGCATGAAAATTTAATGGATGTAAACCTAGTATGGATCTATTTACCTAACACTCCGATCTATCAGTCTGAAAACACCAGCCTGGTAGTAGATACCAGAACCTTTTCTGAGGTAACTAGGCATTAATCCTAAATTAGGTGCAAAGCACTATAACTTGTAGATTATGATTAGATTTCCTCATTCCTGGTGCTGAAATATCTCCTATGTTGTGTCTGTGTTACGGTCAGTCTATGCATGTTCAGTCTTAAGCCCAAGTGGCAATTTAATAACCAAGTGCTACTGTACTTATTTAGTGTTAGCCTTGTAGCGCTCAAACATTTAAAAACAGTAATGTATTACTGCTAATAAATTATCATCTACAGTACATGAAAGACCAAGATATTGATAGCCCACAAACTGTTTACAGGATGGACAACATGAGTTCCCACAGTTCACCTGCCTCAACATTTTTCTGTTTGGCTAATATCTGGACGTTATTGCATCCGTACACTACTACAGCTGTTTTAAGGTAGCCATCACTTTGTTTACTTTGGGAGAATGTTGATTTGCTTGATGTGCTAAAAGAATTCTGTCCAGTTGTATAGTTAGATAGGATGAGTCAAGTGTGCCAAGTGCTTAAGTGTGATTTTAGGACATGTCTAGTTCAACACGCGTAACTACAATCTTTGAGAAGACAGGTGTTCAGAAGACGATGGACAACACGCTCAACACGAAGGGTAAGCAACAGAAGGTCATTGCTGAAAAGGCTGACTGTTCACAGAGTGCTGTAGTATTTAGTGTACAGTATATATGAACATATTTGTCAGATATTTTGACAAATATTCTGACTGTTTCAGCTTATGAAATACTCTGATAATTCTAATAACATATACTACTAAGAGTTTACAGGTTACAGCGACCCAACAACAACAAAGCTACATATCTAAAAGCAGACTATATTTTACCCTCTAAAAGCAGATAAAGCAGCAGATTCAGATATAAAGAACTGTGCTAGTGAGAAAACAGGAAATGAATGGGATAATAAGCAGGGTGGACTTTTAGGAAATTTTCCCACTCTCCTGTCGAAGGTAAGTTCACAGTCCTGTGGTGCCTCGGCGACTATGGAAACTTGTGTAGCTTTGGTAGGCTTGGGAACGGTAACTAACCCGGGGAGAGTCCTGCTCTGGTGGTGGCCCATTCTGAGAAACCTGCTCACTCTCTCTAGAAACACACACATACAAAGACATTTTTATTAATACAGATGTGCACACACACACACACACACACACACACACACACACACACACACACACACACATATATATATGTGACAACATGATCCATAAAAGAAATATCATACAGTTATAATATCATACAGTGCTGTAAACAGTATTTTCCTCACCTGACTGCTTTTATTTTTGATAATTTGACAATTTAAATGTTTCAGCTCATCCAACTAGTTTTAAAAGATAAGAACAACACGAGTAAAGCAGTAAATACACAAAATGCAGCTTTTAAATGATTATACCAAAGCTTTATTAAAGATAAAGCTTTATTCAAAGATATGAATATATATTTGCCCCTAAACCTAACAACTGGTTGTGCCACCCTTAGCAGCAACAACTGCAACCAGATGTTTGTGATAACTTGTACAGTCTTTTACATCACTGTGGAGGATTTTTAGTATACTCTTCTTTAGAGGAATTGACTACAGTTCAGGGTATTTGATTATGAACTGCTTGGTTAAAGTCCTGCTACATCATCTTAATGGGATTCAAGTCATTTGACTTGGCCACTCATTCAGAGGAGGACTTGCTTATGTGCTTCAAATCATTGTCCTGCTGCATAACCCAACAGCACTCGAGCTGTATTAACTCACAGGTAGACATTTTCCTTTAGTTTTTTTTAAATAGAAAGCAGAATTCATGCTTCAATTAAGTCTTTCAGGTCCTGCAGAAGCAAAGCAGCCTCAAACTATTATACTATCACCACCATGTTTATGCTGGTATGATGTTCTTATGGTGATAGGTGGTATTAGCATCAGTCCACAAACTATTATCCCAAAAGTTTCAGGGTCATTAAGATGTCTATGGTGAGCCTGGGTGTTGTTTTTGGTCAGCAGTGGTGTCTGTACCTTGTCTTCAGTGAATGCCACTTTTGCCCAGTGTCCTTCTTATTGGAGAAACATGTACATTAACAATAAAAATGAGGCAAGTGAGGCCTGCAGTTATTTATTTTATGCCCTTTTGGTGATATCTGTTAGGCTGGCCATTCCTGGGCTCCCTGGTTGATTTATTCTGTATTAAGGGCAGTTACCTTTTTATATAGGGACATTTAAGACTGAATAGCTTTTTAAATCAAAATTTAAAACAGCATTTTGTGTTTATTTGGGCTATCTTTGTCTAACATTAATCTGAATTGACCTGAGACATTCAATGTTGAGGAATACGTATGAAGAAACTGGGATGGGTGCAAATACTTTACAGCATTGTATGTAGTATGGGCATTAATGGGAAATGGGATCTAGCATGCCTTACAAACTTCAATGACATTTTATTGCTTTTAATAAAGGACACATTTATGATGTTCACAGGGGACACAAACATCAACATCAGGTTAAAATCCAGTTATGTTAAAATCACCTCTGCTGTGGTGATGTTGCCTCAGGTGGAGCTTCTGCAGCTTGGGCCTGTCTCTTCCTTTCCTCTTCCTCTTGCTGTCTTCTCACTTCCAGTAATTCCATCTAAAACCAAACACACACACATCGTCATATACTAGAAAACTTTTGATCTTAGTAACTGAAAGTTCTCTCTCTCTTTCTCTCTCACCGTGGTAAGTCTCTCAAGAGCAGAAAAACGTTCCTCCCATGTGGCGGCTGACTTCTCGAAAGCCTCGTGCCTCTTGATGAGCTTCTCCACCTCATCCACACTCTGACCCACCTCTCGACTGGACAGGTAAGGCTCCTGACCCAGCAGCCATGCCTCAGCCACACCCGCATCTCGTGAGAACTGGTGCACCTCCAGAACTGATGCCAAATCACATATAGTCAAACAGACAGATTGCCATAACATGACTGTATATTTAATCAGACTGAACTAGTGTTACCCAGTCGTAGCCACTCCCATCGGTCTTCCCACTTATCGATCATCTCTTTCCTCTTGTCTGTCAGCTGGAGCAACTTTTCTTTGATCTGAGCAGAGGGCAGAAAAATGTCTTAGAAAAGAAATATAGGCGGTTTTTAAGCTATACTGATAAAAAAAATTGTGTGTATACTGAACTGCAAAAAAACGATTCTGATAGACAACTTGACAGACTAGTCACCATGGAATCTCCTATAAAGTAGTGTACAGTGGCCATGTTTGTAAGTCACTGGGAATTCCAGTAGCCATGCTTGTAGGTTGTTTTTTGTTATCCAGAATAGGAAGCAATGCCAAAATACACAAGCTGGTGGTGGCTTTATAATGGTAAAGGGGTTGGGGTTTAGCTGGCCTGCATTTATTCTGATGGGTTTGTCCTCTTCCAACAGGACAATGCACCAAAAACACACGACTATAGATGCCAAATTATAGTTAAAGGAATACTCATATGAGTTTGGGGGTTTTGCCATTCACAGCTAAATCACCAGATTCAAATATTATTGAACACATCTGGGATGTAATGCAGCATGCTGTGGAACACAGAACTCCTACATCTTAGGATAAAACAGGATTCTGGACCATTCTGCAGGAAGTATAGTGTTCGGCTGGTGTACCAGTTTGTTCTTGGCACTTCAGTGTACATAGTGTTTAAATGCTTGAGATTTAGGTTTAGGATTGTAGTTCATGTTCGTCCTCTTCTTCCTATTAATGTTACATTGTTTATGTACTGTGATGTGCCTGGTACCCTGAAAAAATGCTCATCAATCTATTATTCAAAAGGAAAGCAGACACTTTAAATGCAACACTTTTTAAACGCCACATCGTGTTACAATTAAAATGTCTGAATTAGACTGGATGCCATTTTTTTGTTTTTACCAGAACAGGTCCAAAAGTCTCAAAGATAAAATAAATAAATTATTTACAGAATGGTTACAACTTAGTACTGTCTCAAAAATCATTACAACATAGGTAGAGCCACAGATAATCTGTGCAACAGATTAAATGTAAATGTAAATGTTCTGTTACATTTAGTGACCGTCTAAAACTGGAAACTATTTTGTGCCTGCAGAGATTTAAAGTCTTAGATCTGGAGATATTTCACTCGTTATCTTGTTTTTTATTACTTTGTCTCTTATCTTACTCTCTTATCTCCTCTCTGAGCTCTGAGAATTTCTACAGGAGCCAACCAGACAGCATTCTCAGATACTGCATTACAGTGTGGTACACCAGCTACACTATAGAGAACTGGAGAGACCAGGTCTGAATAGTTAAGACTGCACAGAAAATTGTGGGTACCAAGCTCCCAAACCTAGACACAGTCTGTACTAGCCACCTACTAAAAAGTGCTAGCAGCATCATCAAAGACTCAACCAACCCTTGGTCTGTTCCACTCCCATCAGGACACACAAATAGACAGAGGAACATCATCTTCTCCAGACATGCAGCATTCATTACACCACCCTTTCTACACACACACACACACACACACACACACTCAAATCTGTTAAAGACCTCCCGCTTTCCTCTCTGAGCTGCTGTTAATGAACAGACATTTACATTAAGAACTGCAAATACAATTGCACAATATGTTCAGTATGTGCAATACTATTTACTACTGAGTCTGTTTTTTAAATGCATCAGTTTTTACTGTTTTTCTACTTACATTTCTACAGTGCTGTGTTACACTGCATTTCTACAGTGCTATGTGCGATCCACTGCATTTCTACAGTGTTACATGTGTTACACTGCACTGCTACAGTGTGTTACAGTTACACCTTACGTGTGTTACACTGCATTTCTACAGTGTTACATGTGTTGCACTGCATTGCTACAGTGTTACATGTGTTACATTGCATTTCCACAGTGTTACATGTGTTACACTGCATTGCTACTGTGTTACATTTTGTACTGCATTGCTACAGTGTTACACTGCATTGCTACAGTGTTACATGTGTTACACTGCATTGCTACAGTGTAACATTTTGTATTGCATTGCTACGGTGTTACACTGCATTGCCTACAGTGTTACATTTTGTATTGCATTGCTAAAGTGTTACACTGCATTGCTACTGTGTTACATTTTGTACTGCATTGCTACAGTGTTACATGTGTTACACTGCATTGCTACAGTGTTACATTTTGTATTGCATTGCTACAGTGTTACATTTTGTACTGCATTCCTACAGTGTTACATTTTGTACTGCATTTCTACAGTGTTGCACTGCGTTTCCATGGTGTTACATGTGTTACACTGCATTGCTACAGTGTAACATTTTGTATTGCATTGCTACGGTGTTACACTGCATTGCCTACAGTGTTACATTTTGTATTGCATTGCTAAAGTGTTACACTGCATTGCTACTGTGTTACATTTTGTACTGCATTGCTACAGTGTTACATGTGTTACACTGCATTGCTACAGTGTTACATTTTGTATTGCATTGCTACAGTGTTACATTTTGTACTGCATTCCTACAGTGTTACATTTTGTACTGCATTTCTACAGTGTTGCACTGCGTTTCCATGGTGTTACATGTGTTACACTGCATTCCTACAATGTTACATTTTGTACTGCATTGCTACAGTGTTACATGTGATACACTGCATTCCTACAGTGTTACATTTTGTACTGCATTTCTACAGTGTTGCACTGCGTTTCCATAGTGTTACATGTGTTGCACTGCATTTCTACAGTTTGACGTGTTATACTGCAAAAAAGGAGGGAGAAATGTGCAGGGCTACACAGGTGTAGTGCTTGATAGTTCAAATAATGCAGAGAAAGTGTTACACTGCATTTCTACAGGTTACAGTTACACTACATTATTTAAACTATCAAGCACTACACCTATGTAGCCCTGCATGTTTCTCCCTCCTTTTTTTAAAATCTTAGTACTATTATCACTACCACATTTTTATATATTATCGCTGCTGATCTGCCTGTGAGCTACCAAACAAAATTTCTCTGTAAAACTACAATGACAATAAAGTCTTATCTTAACTTATCTTATTTAACGACAGACAGACGATGATAACGAGTAGAGCTCCAGATACATAAGGAGTTATTCTCACCTCTTCAGAAGCATAGTGTTTTCGTGAGAGTAGAGTTTTCCCCAACTCGACGCAGGTTGTGAAGCTGTCATTGCGAGCATCTATCTCAGCCTTGATGCCTTGGTGATTGTTCATTAAAAGCTCCACAGACGAAACATCCCTAAATAGAGGAATGACAACAGAGGAATGTAACCTCCACATTTCACCTATCCGTGCAGTGAAACACACACATTTAGTGAACACTAGGGTTCAGTGAACACACACACACCCCGTAGCGGGCAGCCACCCCAAACCACAGTGGCTTGCTTCAGTCATGTCTTGTCTGTTGCGGGAATCGAACCCGTGACCTTCCAGTTTCAGCCACATTACACATTCCTGTGTCATTTCAACCTAATTAATAACTACATGCAGTTCATTCTGACTAGCTTTATTCTGAGATTTACATACAGCTACGTAAATTACGTAATTTACAGTTATATCATAATGCTAATAAATTACTTACTTATAGTTACTTACTGCTGTAACATCAGCTAAGTTACTTCCTTTTTTTGCATTCCCACAGACCAATTCCCACCCATTAGACCTCTCTCCCCCAATCATGCCACAGTTACCAGCCAGGGAGTGTGCAGGCTGTCCTGAGCTTTCTCAGATCACATACAGCCATGTCAATGGCAAGCAATGTCAGGGGAGGCGTAACACACTCAGAGTAAGGTGCGTCCACCCACTTCTGTATTCACAAGCTCACAAACGCCCACGTTTGGCTAGCATCACTGTGATTGACAGGGGAGAGACAGAATGCCACCCCTTCCTACCCAAGAGATCATTACATAAATCATGTAATTTACCTTGGTTTCTCCTGTGCATCAATGAGTCGGATGACATCCTCCATCCAGAGCATAAGGTCACGCACCATGCTAAAGAAGCGGAACTTGTCATTGGTGTCAATCAGACGCACGCGGCGGCTGTCGCATGCTTCCAGCAGAGAACGCCAGGCCTCCAACACCTCCGCCTCACGTCTCTGGATATCCTCAGCCTTTTCTCCTGCATAGGCTGACTGCAGACGTGTCGCATCCTCCTGCAGCTGCTTAACCTGCAACACACGTAGCAAAGCACTTCATCCTTTCGGTGTAACTTTGGGTGTAAAAATATTTATTAATTACAGCTGCTGGATGCCATCTATTTCAAGCAGCTTGTGGAAGAATCTCGAACAGCTATGAAGACGGAGCCCCCACCTGAGTTCCCAAAGCCTGTATGTCATGTTCGAAGGTTGTGTGCATTCTCTGCAGTGCCTCTACGGTGTTCTGGTCTCTGCCCAACTCTTCCGGGAGCTTCTTGTGTTTGTCTAGGATGCGTCCAAGCACCTCCTTTGCGTCGTGGTAGAATTTGTGCAGCTCGTAGGAGGCAGCCAGGATCTGCGTGCGAGTGTCGATGAGCTCCAGCAGGTCGGCCCAAGCCTCGTTGAGGCCATCCTTCCACTCGGCGATGGTGGCGGCATCGGCATGACCCGAGTTGATTAGTTCGTCCGCCATTTTGTTGACTGCGTCGGCGCGCTCCTGGCCAATGGTTCCTGTGTCACGGGCAAACTCTCGGAAACGCTCCTGCAGCATCTGTACGAAAATAAATAGATAACTAAATAACACTGGAGTCTTAGTGTAGGCTGTGGTATTCATTCAGATAATATCAGAGCTGCTCAGGTTGCAGCCATGCTATATGGCAGTCATTGGTAAAACAATATGTCCATGGCAGAAATCATGAAACTATGCACTGGGATATACGTCAGAGGTCTTACAGTGACATGTTCGTAGTCCTGGCCGAGCTCGTGAGAACCTGCCACCACTTCTCTTTCCGCGATCCACTGCTCTAAATCATCCACCTCGCGGTTCAGCTGGAACAGGCAGGATCTCTCGTCCAGTTTCCCACGTCTTTCCTCAGACAGGTCCTTCAGACCAGCATACAGCTTGTCCACCTGAGACTGTCGCATGCTGATTCTCTCACTGATGAATGATACAATTATCAGCTTGTTATATACATAACTTACATAAATATAAAAGTATAAGGATGTCAACGTCTATCAGACAAAACTCCAACAACGCATCAGTCAATAGCCTCTGACCTTCATCCTGCCATCCTTACTGTCCATATGACCCCAATTCTCACCTTTCTGGGTGTCCAGCAGCCACCAAGGCCCTGCTGGTTTTAGAGAGTTGGTGCACGGTCTCAGCGTAGTCCTCCACCGCCTGCTCCAGGATCTGGTGTTTCTTCAGCATGGCCACAGAGCTCTGCTCATCCTGCACAGAACAGCAGAAAGACAGAAAGAGACAGTGACAGATGGTAGGGTAGTAGGGGGATAGTTACAGTCTATCTGAGGACTTATGAGGCAGAAGGCACCCTGGATCATCACATTCACACACTCGCACCTAAGGCCAGTTTAGTATCTAGTTGGTTTTAATCACCAGTTCATATGACTGCATGTATTAGGACTGTGTAAGGAAACCGGAGCTCCCAGTTGGAAACGCATGCAAACTTCAGACGGAAAGAATCAAAGTCAAAAGTCATCAGATTATCTGTCAAGGCACCTGATGTCTAGATGACATCGACAGATCATCTCCAGAACATCAGGTCTTATGGAGTGTGTCCCAGTCGTATGTAGCAACCAAAAGTGGTCCAAGGAAGGACAATCGGAGAACCAGCGACAGGGTCTTGAGTCAAACTATCTCACAGAATATCGACAGGAGGATCCGTTGCTAATGTCAGAAGAGCTTCAGAGGTTCAGAGTCCACGTCTCTACAGGTCAGGGCTATTTTAGGGGCTGTTTTGGCTTGCTATAAAAACCTAGCTACATGTTTACCAAATGAACACTGCTCCGAATTATTTATTATAACAACCTGATGTTAAAGACGTTGCTGGTGCTTGTAAATTAACATTGGCTAGCTTGTAAATGACTGCTGAAGAGATCAGTCTGTCAGTCAGTCATTATCTTATCTGTTTAGTCCGTCAGGGTCGCTGATTCTCCATTCCAGAGCCCACCCGGAATCACTGGGTGCAAGACAGGAATACTGACTGGACAGGGTGCCAATCCATCACAGACTACCACACACACACAACCATTCACTCACACACACACACACCTAGGGGCAATTTATATTTACATTTACGGCATTTGGCAGACGCTCTTATCCAGAGCGACTTACAAGGTTATTGGTGTTACAGGTAGGCCAACGTAGTGTTAGGAGTCTTGCTCAAGGACCCTTATTGGTGTAGCACAGACTGGCTACCCAGACCGGGAATCGAACCCAGGTCTCTCACATGGGAGCCAA